>CM065390.1:30445000-30547500 GCA_033060915.1 Euryodendron excelsum
CCATGAAGGTTTCCAAGTCGAGAATGTGGAGAAATTGGACCTTGAGGATCCGACCTATACGGATTGAAGAAGGAAGCATTGAGTCAAGCCCACGACAATAAACAAAGGTGCTGCTTAGGAGGCAACCTAAGGGAAGTTCATTTTTCTTTTCTTATTTTCGCATTTATATATTAGCTATCTCTGCCCTTTCTGTGCATTTTACTTTACATTAGGGACAATGTAAGTTTTAAGTGTAGGGGAGGGGATTTAGGTTGTGTTTTCGTATTTGTTTTGAAAAAACAAAAAAATAAAACAATAACAAGATTCAATTAAGCTTGAAGAATTCATAACATGATTGAATAAGTAATCTTCTAACTTAGAATTAATTAGTCTAGTTATTTTACTTGAGATTGGAGTGACTGAATTTGGTAGACAAAAGCCGGTGAGATTTTGCTCCTTTAGACTGACACATCCATATCAGTCACTATTTTCTTTCATGTGAGATATTCTTCCTTGGATTTGTTTCTCTAGAACTTGCCTTGATTCTCTTTGAGGTCATATTGACACATGCATGCATGAACATGATTAAGGCCATCTTTGTTATAAGCTACATAAGCCAAATAGCCTACCTTGTAATTAATTTTTTCCTTTGTAAACCCCTTTGAGCTTGACATGTCATTATTGTGAACCCACAATGCAAGCTTTAAACCCAAAAAATAATAATGTCTTTACCCAAGTTGTAGAGCTAGTGGAGCATTCTTCAGCCTTATGATATGTAAAGGTGCACGAGAAATAAGTGTGGGGGTGTCCGAAATTGTGGTAGGGCTATGGTTGGTGAAAAGGAACGTGTTTTCCTTCTCAATTCATGAGTTCTATTGTTGATGTAAATTTTGAAAAGAAAAAAAACAAAAAAGAAGTAAGAAAAAAAAAAGAGAAAAAAAACAGAGAACGGAAGTGATGGAGGAAATTGCTTTTAATGTTACAAATTATCCATGTTCATAATTCCTCCTAAAATTCTAAGAGATGGGTCTGTTTATATGCAATTTATACAAAGATAGAAGCTGTTGAATGGAGTGATTGGTTTTACATGTTTTATATATTCGAAATTGGGTTGATTCATTTTTGCTCCACTAGTTTCGATGGCTTTTGAGCTACATTCCCAAATATTTCCCACCTTGATCCTAAACCCTGTTATAACCCTTGAAAAGTCCTTATGATTTGTGTTCTGTATGTGATCTTAGTGATGGAGAATGAGAAGATATGCAAGCCTATGATAGATCATTTTCATTGGAATGAATTTGAGTCATACACATACCCTTTAAATACATGAGAGTAGAGTGTTTATTTCCGTGAGGATCTATGTATTCAGTTTACTCCATT
This sequence comes from Euryodendron excelsum, assembly GCA_033060915.1. NCBI lineage: Eukaryota > Viridiplantae > Streptophyta > Magnoliopsida > Ericales > Pentaphylacaceae > Euryodendron > Euryodendron excelsum. Next base: position 30,446,360 of record CM065390.1, read on the forward strand.
TTTAAGTGGAAATGCTTGCTAAGTGATTGTGGGTTGTTTGAGAATGTTGTTCATGATATGTTATGAGTTTTGAAGAGTTTGGTTGTTCTTTGTTGAGACTTTGATATCTTAGGAAAGTGAGTTTGAGTTTTGCCCGAGGACGAGCAAAGGTTAAGTGTGGGGGAATTTGATGAGAATGCAAATATCATAGTTTTATCCCTTAATGTTTAATCTTTTATACTTATTTGGTACCTAAAGATATTCACTATTCTTATATTTTGACCTAGGGTGCTATGGAATGCCCAAAAAAAAGATCCTAGCTGAAAAGGGACGAATTCGAGCAAAAATACACGCAGCGTTCGAAGAGGCGTTCGAATGGTCCAAAGATGCGTTCGAACGGTAGAAGAGGCGTTTGAACGCTACGTCAAACAGATACACGTTAAGACCAGGTTTGAAGAGCATTCGAAAGATTCAGAGAGCAAGTTTAACTGTTCGAAGTGCGTTCGACGTATCATTCAAACGATAGTCCAATCCGTTCTAACAGTATCAAGGGCGTTCGAACGGTCGTGCGTAACTGCAGATTTTCAGAAGCCTATAAAAGCTAGGACTGTTTTGTTTCTAGGGTTGTTGACGTTTTTCGTATTATTGAAAGTTATTATTTGAGTTGTTTTCATGGCCCTGTGTGGCTAAACTTTGAATCTTGGTCAAAGGAGATAGAAACCTCGGAATTAATAATAAACTGTGAGATCTAATTTATTTTCATTATTCGATTTATGCTTTGAGTATCGAATGTTGTTCTATGCCTATTTTCATGATTGTGTTGTTTAATCGCTAGGAGGCCTACTAGTTTATTAATCATTGCAATTTACTGTTGAGTTAGATATCAAATCCGTAATTGTTTGATTCCTCTGATTTGTGAAGTAACTGAGATTTAATGATTTACTCCGTTGGGAATTATTATATCTTAGGAAGGACATTCGACTAAATTAAATGCAACCGCGTGTGCTTGTGTTGTTTAGTTTCATCAATCTCTCTAATTCTTAAGGCTACTGCTAGATGAAACCTTGTGTGCTTTTCCTGGATTGTTTAATAGTTAGGGTTAATCAGATCGCTTGTTTCTGATTAACTACAACTAAGGAGAGATAGGAAAATAGTTCCAACGGTGAATATTTAAGAGTGAATTGATACGTTTGCATCGATGATCAGTTGTAAATTCCGATGGTGGATGTTGATCTAGACCAAGGTTTGTTCTTTTGATTAATTTCAATACTTTAACCTGAATTGTTTCGTAGCTGTATTATTAAAATAGTTTCCATTAAATCCAAAACCCCCCCAATCCTTGTTCACATAGCATAAAACAAGACTAAACACTCTTCGTGGGAACGATTCTTACTTACTACAGATTTGTTTTTCGAGTATCGGTTTTATGTTTGAGTGCCTGCGATAGCACGCCCACATTGTGCATATCATGATCTTGCATTCCTCTAAAGTTTGTTTCAAACTCGTTTTCAAAGGTTGCATTAACATCGTTTTCAAAATTGCATCAAAATCTTCTTTTTCAAAACATTGTTGTTTTCAAAATCACTATCTTAAAGTGGTTCTAACCTTCTTATGGTTAGAATCGCTTTAGGAAATTAAGATAATTTATATATTTTCTAAAAACTCTCTTTTTAAATCGCTCCTTCTAAAAACCTCTTTTTCAACATATTTTCTAAAAACTCTCTCCAATCTCCTTTCCAAAATTGTTTTCTAAAAAAAAACTCTCTCCAAAAATCTATTTTCAAAACTTCCTTTTCAACTCCTTTCCAAAACACTCCCTAGGTTTCCTTCTTAGAAAACTCTCTCCCTAAATCTCTTTCCTAAAAACTCTTTCCTAAAAAAAAAACTTCTTCCAAAGTCTTCTTTCTAAAACTCCTCTCAAGTTCACTTTGTCAAACTCCTCTCTAAAAGCTCCTTTCAAAATCTTCCTTCTAGAAACTCCTCTCTAGGATTTCCTTTCAAAAATCTCTCTTTCTAAAAACTCACTTTCCAAAAATCTCTTTTCTCAGAGTTCAAGTTAATCCCTAGAGCCAACAATTAGGAAATCCTAATTTTCCTTCCCAAAAACATGACTTTCAATCCCTTATTTTGGCCTCAAAACCTAGGTTTCCAAAACTTCTTATTTTCTACATCAAAACTATACATATTTCCAAACCCTCTTTTCTACGTCAAAACTATAGTCTTTCCAAAACTAGAATTTTCAAAACTCCATCTTTACAAATTCATGCCAAATCTAATCTCCCCTTTAGGAAGCCAAATCCAATCTTCTCTTTAGGAAACTAGATCCAATTCTCCGTTTTTGGAAACCAAAATCAAAACATCTCTTTTTAGAAACAAAATCCAATCCCTTGTTTTTGAAAATAGGAATCTCAATCCTTCCAAACCCAAATCTTTCCTAATTCAACTCCTTCCTAATCTAGTACTTTCCTAAATCTTAAGTTTCCTAAACTTAAACCTTTAAATCTTTCCTTAAACTTTAAGCTTTCAAACATTTCCTAGTTCCATCCCTTTCCCAAATCTTAACTCTCCAAATCTAACTTTCAAATCTTTCCAACTTTCAAAACTTTCTTATTCTAAAACTTTCCTATTTCAAAAAATTTTCCAAATCAAACATCCCTAAATTCAAAACTTTTCTATTTTGAAAACTTTCCTAATTCGAAACTTTTCCTATTTCGAAAACTTTCCTAATTCGAAACATTTCCTAAAATGAAACTTTCCTAATTCGAAACATTTCCTAAACCAAAACTTTCCTAATTCGAAACTTTCCTAAACCAAAACTTTCCTAAAACGGAACCTTCCTAAAACAAAACTTTCCTAAATCGGACCTTTCCTAATTCGAACCTTTCCAAAATCTATTCTTTTCTAATCTTCCAAGTCCAACATCCGATTCAAATCTTTCTTAAATCTCAAGTCTTTCCTAAATCCTATCTTCCTAAGTCTAGGTTTCCTAAACTTGAATCTTTCCAAATCATTTTCGTAATCCTTCAATTCCAATTTCCAATTTCCAATCTTCTAAGTTCCAATCAAACTCTTTTTCGAATTCAATCTACTATTTTCTATTGGACTCTAGTTCGAACTACGACTGACCTGATTCCTCCAAAAGAATACGTAGGCAACTCTCATGGGTGCGATCACAACATTTTTCAAATTTCTATTTCCACAACCTTTTTCAAATCTTCACTTCCATAACTGCTTTCCAATTTCTAATTATATGTTCTATTTTCAACTTCCAATTCTAAAAATCTATTTTCAATCCTCAATTTCAATTTCTAAATTTTCTTTCCAATTTCAAACTTTAATTCTTCTTTTCCAAATCTATTTTCCAGCTCTCTTTTCTTACACTTGCATATCATGCATCATTTTTTTTAAACATTCTTTTTCTAAAGTGGATAGGATTGAACATTTGTTAGTTGAAGACTCTCATAGGTGAATTTAGGATAAATAGACATGTAGGTACCGGAAGGGCGGGGTAGGGTGATGGATTAGTGCGTCTTTCCTACACGTAACCAACCTCCGAACCTAGAATCACTGTTTTCAAAGACCAAAATAGAGTTTATTTTCAAAAAGGGCTTAGTTATTTTCCAAAAGTTGCCAAACAACCTATTTTCTTAAATACCCTCTCTAGAGGAGATATTTTCAAAATTATTTTCCAAAAACCCTAAGTGTGATCCTAGAATTGTGCTTAGTTTTTAGGTGACTTAACTCACCTTAATCAAGTTAGGTGGCGACTCCAAACTTTTTCCAAAAACCCTTTATTCAAATCTATTTTCAATTCAAACCTAGTCGCACTCATTCTTTTAGGAGGGTGAGTTCTAACGAGAGAGTATAGTATTTTTCCCGCTTGTGTGTGTATTCTTCGAGTGTGAAAAATCTGGGCGCGATAGCTGGCGACTCCACTGGGGACACTTAGAGGGTTAAGTTGTAGTAATGTCTCTTTACCATTCACTCATATAGAGTCTTCAATTAAATTGTTCAATCTTATTCATTTTAAATTTTCAAAACCAAATTTTCAAAAAAAAAAAAAAAAACATGCATTGATTCATATTATCTTGTATTAAGTTTGTCATCCACATACTAACTCTTGCATCTTTGTTTTGTAGGTGTGCTTTTTGTTTAAATTCTAACTGTCATGCATGAATGTGATGAATAGGATGAATGGGAGTTGTTGGGCTCTTTTCTCCGCTTTCAAAAATCACACACACACTACATGTGTACTTGCATTCTGCATACTTGCATTTTACCCTGATATGTCATTTCTAGTTAGAAAGGGGGAACGGTATATTGGTTGTGGGCAAGATGCTATGTCAGTTTCTTCGCCTACGGCCTCTTAATGTTCCCCCGCTCAGATCACCAACCGATCATGGCACCACCTCGGGGAGTGGCCCTAAGTTTGAAGATCCGAGGACCAAGCCTTTTTAGGACGCATTAGTCAACCCTCAACCTCATGCTCATATAGACACCATGCATAGCCGAACCTCTGCCGGATTTAAGACACATACACAGTTTTCAAAACCATGGAGCAGAGGGCGACTTCTCTTACTTTCGTTTATACCTGTCTATTTCTGTTGTTATAATGATTGTATTCGTACTGTTATAATGCCTGTCTAATTGCTCATATCTGCATATGTACTTCAACTGTACTCTCTCTCCTTATACTCTATGCATCCATTTCATGCATTCCATATTCCATGTCAAGACAAGAGTTCTAAGTAACTCAAGTCACTGCATTCTCATACATATGATCAACCTATCGAGAGTGACACCAAGGTCACTCTCTCTTGCATTAAATTTATCTAAACCCTAAGAGTTCCCATGTAACCCTAAGGAATCATTGCATGCATTTTAAGTCATCTCATAAGAGGGACCCCAATCCCTCTATGCTCACGGAGATAGGATTGTCAAGAAGACAAAGGGCAGTCGATCAACAAGGTCTCTCAGCGACCTCCTCGAAATCAAATCCAACGAAGGCGAATCCAAAGACTCAAGAGTAGTTTAGGGTTTCCTTTGTAAAATTAGATAGGTGGAACCCCCAAAGGAACATGTTCCCTCTCCCCCTGTTAAGTGTATTTCAATTCTTTTGTATATTAAACCCGAAGTTAAATGTATTTCTTTATTTTCCGCAAATGAGTGAGTAAATAAATGTATGAACGAAGGAAAGGTTCCCGTCTGATGGTAAGGTATCTATATACAGGGGCAAATCCCCTATCTCCAAAAGTGAGCCAATAGACCATGTGTAGTTTCCCTTCTAAAGAGGGGCACCCTAGAGCATGCATTACATAAAGACTTGTCAAGATAAAACACTGACTCTTTTCCTTTGTTGGTTTCAGGTACCTCTCCTCGTTCCTCCCCCATCTTATAAGCTAAAAGCTAAGAAACGCCCATGGAATTACTTACTCTTGATACCTTAACTCTATTACTAACGGAGGCAAGAGGAGTCAAACATAGGATGACCAAAATGGAAGGCATACTATCTTCACTCTTATCGCATGCAACCCATGAGCAAGCAGAGTTCTTGCAGGCCCAAACCCATGATGGATGAAAAAGGATAAAGAAGGAAGACCAAGACTATGCCTCGACCAATGCTTACCAACAACCTCCCCAGGCTGAGGGCCTTGCTCGGATGCCTTCCAAACCAACCTCTAACCAAACCCATGGATTATATAATCTCTCCTATGAATACCATCCCAACTCATTTGGCCTTGTCACTGAAAATTATCCCACTTTGAAACATAAAACCCAAAGCCCTTTCAATTCCCGAACCATTAACCCGATTGTGACCTCACCAAAGCTCGATTCCCAATCATCAAAAACATCTGCAACACCTCCTCGGCCTAGGCGAACAAGTGGGAAAAAGCGGACATTTACTAAACTCGCATGCTCACAGACCACGACTTATTTTGGTCTCTTAGCGGCCGGATATCTGAAGCCTATACTTGCCCGACCTCGGCCTAATCCTCTGCCTCATTACTTTGAATCTGTAGCGAACTATAAGTATCATTCGGGTGGCCAAGGGCATGACATTGAAGATTGTTTGACCCTCAAGCATAAGATTCAAGACCTGATAGATAACAAGATTATTAGCTTACGACCAGTAAATCCTTCTCCGAACGGCGCTACTAACCCTCCGCTAGACCACACCGTCAACGTCATTACAAACTTTGGTAACAACAAGGTTTGTTTTGCTGCATGCCAAGAGATATATTACAAGGATGGGGAGGAAATGGAATACAAAGATACAGAGCAGTGTCATGCCTGGTTATGGTATAACCTCGATAAAATGCCGACCCCTGAAGACGAGCCTGCATATGAATCTGTGAAGAAAATTGATCAGGAGTTGTCCAAACTCAATGATAAGAATCCCCCATTGTGTATACTTGAGAAACACCAAGCCACGGCTGGATGCCAGAGCAAAAAGCCCCGGGCTCGACCTATCAGGCTGAAAGAAGACGAGTCGCCCGACTGGTTTGTCAGAGAAGCTACAGAGCAACCAAATGAAGGCAGGACGGTCAAGAAAGCTGACAATTACATCATCACCGCCAACTCACCTGGAACCCCGGGAGAAGCATCTACCTGTCCTGCCTTGGTTGAAGATCTCAACCACAGATGGAACGCTGATATGAGTATTATCCCAAAGCCCTATTAAAGAATCCAGGAATCCTATCAAAAGCGTACAAGAGAGGGGTGTTTTCACCCACTTTCTTTCTATCCCTTTTACTTCCTGTCTTTAAATCGACGTTTACATTTTCTTACTGCTCAAGAACTCTATGCTTTCCATAAAAAATGATAATAGTAATCAAATGATAGTCCTCTTCTTCACTGTTGCTTTGTCTTTCGTGAATGATAACTAGTTTCTACGCAAGGGGCATGGTTTATCTTATGGAATGATCCGACTTGAAGGGATGATAGCATGAGTTAACTACTCCTTCAATGATCTACCTTCTAAAAAAAGAGAGTTCTTGGATGAGCGAGGATACTACCGAAAGGCAACACTTACAAGACACTGAAGCTAAGCGATGTGCGGTCAGATTATCAAAGTGAAGGGGAGCCATCTTTCATTTTCCAACATATAAAAAAAATAGTAATAATAAAAAAATGCTTATATTCCCTTTGCCTAACCCCTAGTGCCTCGCGAAAAGTGAAAATTTTCTTTGTCAAGCCCAATCCAAGACTGTCCTCCCTATACTGGGGCAGACAATAGTTGAAAACTCTAGGAATGGTGTCCACTGCTATCATGCTAGGATAGTATCGAAAGCTCATAGATCAAGCAATCTAATTCAAAGTGAAGAGAGGACCTCATTTCAATTACCATACAGTCAAAAGCAACCCCTTGCCAAACCCGTTGAGCCATTTACCTTCTTTGAGAAAATCCTAACCTAGAGATCACCGCCCACATTGGGTTAGATTGAACCATTAAGGAAAAGGTCTAAAGGAAAAGGAATGTACAATTACTCATTCCGTAAAAAGATAAAAAAGACAAAGGAAAGGAAAAAAGTTGCCAAAGCGCAAGAGACTGAAAAAAAAAAAAGGGGAAAAAAATCTAAGGAAAGGCCTGAAGAAAATCATGATTGAGCATTCTTCAAAAGCATAATAAGAAGATCGAAAGAGAAGAGAGTCATGTTTCTCTCAAAAAGCATATAGAAAGCGTGAAAGAAAATAGTCATTTTCACCTTGAGAAGAAGGGAATTTAAACGTGATCCTAGGTTACAAAGAAACCCAATAGAAATAATAGGTTCCAGCCATTATCCTTTCTAGCAAAACTCCAAAACCATGGCCTACATTACAACCCTATTAAAGTCCACTCTGATTGAAAGCAGATTGCTTGATCTAAATGAGCTAGACACGCTGCTGAAGCTAGAGAAGGATGCTAGCCCTACTGAAAAATAGTCAAGGATGGTATGGATTTAAACTCTGCTGAAAACAATATCAAATTTGAGCCTGCATATCCCGTTATTTTGAAAACCCCATAACCTAGCCTACATTACGGTTCTAAACAAAGTCTCCTCGGATTGAAAGGACTGGCCACTTATCGCTCTGCTGAAGGTTGGGAAAGTTGTTGCTAAAACCTCGAGAGTCGAGAGTTTCAGACCAACAATCATATACACTAACCCCAAAGCAGAGAGTCAGAGGTGATCAAAAAGTTGAGAAAGGTGCGAAGTGCTATCATCCAATTAAGGTAAGGTTGAGCCAGAGGAGAGGCTAGACCCCCGAAAAGAAAGGAGTTACCATTCTAAAGATATCGAGTTCGATAGCACCTTTTGTCATTCTGTTAGTTAATGTATTTCTAATATGTGCATAAAAAAAATAAAATAAAATAAAAATAAAAAAATCGGCATGAGCTTTGCATACATAAGGTATAACTCCCTGTAGAAACAGAAATCACCAACACAGTTTAATGTCAACCCCTGTAATAGATACACAACATCATCATTTCTACACATGCATGAAATCGTATACTTAGCTATAAATATCATAAATGTATCTGTCTACCCATGCATCTAAATATCATAAACATCCATCTTTGTACAAAACTTACAAAATAAAACTGTATAACATAAATACATCTCAGGAATAGGGGCAAGGGAAGATCAAAATCTCCACAAGGGGCATCTATCAAAGGTCAAAGTCAATATCATCTGGATCGAAATCCCCGAAACTCGGCATCGGAGGAGGTGGATAACTACTCGAAGCACCAGCATCCTGCAGAGAAAATAGAACCGAAATCAGCCACATAAAAGAAGAACTAAACAATAGCAGAGCAAAAAGAGGGAGAGAAAAGACGACATACCCCGCCACCTCCCATCTGAGCTATCCGAGCCGTCAAGGAAGCCACCTCTGCCTGATACTGATCTCGCTTTGTCTGGTATCGATCCCTCTGATCCCTCACATCAGTAAACTTAGCCTGGGGCACATATCCTCCAGCTCGGCGCCACAAGTCAACCACCTTCTGGCCCATAGCGTACCCACCGACTACTACCTCAAACCGGGTGAAGGCATCGACAGAATGAGCCCCAAAGTGCACAGCATAATCTGTATCAAGAAGAAGCAGGAACTCGGCACCCCGCTGCCGCTCCTGATAGGGGATAGACACTCCCGCCACTAAGGCCCCAAACATATACTCTGGTGGAGCTCCTGCTAACCAGAACTTCTCATGAAACTGTCGTCAGTGTCGCTCTCCTAGATAGGACTCCTAAGTATCATCACTTAGAAAAGCAACCCTCGACAGGGACAACAGAACTAATTACCGCATTGTCTCATAATGAACTGATCCAATAAAGGGCCGCCAAATCACATCTCTCGCCTCAATCAGCTCTAGGTTCGCCCGTAGCGTCACAAAGTCAGTAATCTCTGATCCCTGGGCCACCCGGTCCTGGGCCCACCTCAAAGCACATGGATAAAGGTTGTCCTCGACAACTGCAGGGCGACGAACAAGCAGGTACTCATGGCTCCACCAGACAAGCAAGGGCCAGAAACTAGTCATGTTGCCCTAACGAGAAGAAGTCCGGACCTGCATCGATCGAAAGAAGCAGTCAAAGGAAAAGGACCCCCAATCCAGCTCTGATAAAGCCTGAAGATCGGCTACTATACTCACCAAACAAAAAGGCACAAACGACTTGTTGTTATTGCAGAAGCAGCTAAAGATGATGTACAAAATAAGTCATCGTCTCACAATGTCCTGCTGGGCAGGCGATGGCTCAGCAGCAAAGGTATAGTCATCCTGGCTGAGCCAAGAGACTGGAAAGGTAGAACGCTCAGGAGGAGGCAAGTCCGGCAGAATGCATGCCCCGTCTCTACTGACTGACTGTAGAGTGATCCGCCGGCCAACGAAAGAAAGCCCTGCGATGATTGCCCAATCTAAGGGAGTGCGACCTAACTCGAAGCCAACAAAATGGAAGGTCCCGGTCTCTCTAAACCACCGCTCAACTAGTGCCAGCACCAGATGTCAGTTCAAGCGGTTAGCCTGTAATCCCATAAAGGCTCTGAATCCGATCTCAGCCAAGAAGGCACGATATGATGGGGCAACCCACTGCATGGTCACGAAGACATGATGAACAGCCCCTCTAAAAGCTGTGTGTACCCGACAAGGGGGCAAATGCTGTCTGGAATATACGCTGGGGTGATAAGCAAGGTCCCCGAGCGGTGGGATGTCCGGTACCTCCAGGTCTCCTAAGTCAGCATCCATCTACCTATGTCTGGAGGAGGCTCTTCCACAACCGGTCACCTGATCTCCAAGGCCCAGCACCTCCTCCTCAGCACCAATCTCCTCTGCAAATGCCTGCTCAACCGGAGGAAAGGGGTCGACAGGTGGCCTACTCCCCCGACTACTCTGGCTAGACAACGCCTGCCCCGTAGATCGTCGGCTACCTCTAGATCGACTGGAACCACCGGTAGAATCTGTCTAAGCCTCCTTCCTTGAGCGACGTCTCCTCTCAAAACCATCATCACCCGCGTCTGTCATCCTGAAAAGGTAAGCTAAGGTAAATAGTGTTAATATACGGTACATGCAGATAAATAACAACAAAATAAAGTAAACAAATACTAAAAACAAGCAAAAAAATAAATAAAAAGATTTCAAATGATAAGTCAAAACGAAATTTCTACACATTTTGATTTTCCAACTTCAAATCGAATCTCAAGGGTTTTCTATCTTTTTCCTTTAAAAAGATTTTATTTTTAAACCTTTACCAACTCTTTCCCTAATTTCTAAAAATTTCGGCAGAGTTTTGTTTAAAAATGATCCCTACAACACCCATGACATCAACATAAAACACAAATTTTGCACTTCACAACGTCACAATCACATAACATTAACACCCGCGCACACTTTTTGAATTTTTGAAAATTTTAAAACACATGTTTTTTTTTTCTAATAAATCAATGGTTTTCAAAGTTATCCTAAAATTCTTCAAAATCATTTCAAATGTTTTCTAAAATATTCCCTACATTTTTCAAAAATTTTAAACTCTAAAAATCTCATCAATTTCTTGAGTTTTCCCATTTTCCTAATTTTCTAAGTATTTTCTTATTTTTCAAAAAATAAAAAATTCACCAAGTTTTCAAAATATCACGAAATTTCATATGGTTGTTAAACACACTTTTCTAAGGCACGTGGCACAAAAATCTAGCCAGAAAACCCACTGCCTAAGCCTGTAGGAACAAACCCCCAATTCTTGCAGAAAACCCTCTTCACATAATCACGTAAAATCACTCAAATTCAATCAAACAAGCACCAAAAGGCAAAAATAGCATCACCATAATGTTCAAAACATATAAAAATATCAATTTCTACTGTTCACATGATTCAAATGAAATTCTACACATCAAAATCTAAAAAAATTTGAAAACTCACTTTTTGAAGTTCTCCCCCGAAATCTTCTCTACCGGCGACTTTTCCAGCGTCATGGTCTCCTTCCGGCAATCACCCATGATCCCCAAGAAGTGCCCCTTCAAGGTTTAAGTTGATTTCCACACAAAGACTCTCAATTCTCTAAAAACTCTTCAAAACCAGCAGCAGTGTCGAACCAGAATGTTTCTGGTTTTATTTCTAAGCCTGGTGCCACTAGCAGAGGCGCCACTAGCAGAGGTGCCAAGCCTTTTCTACCAAAGGCGCCACTCCTAGTGGCGCTAGTTTCAAAATTCTGGCAGCTTTGCCCTTTTTCTCGCCAAAACTCATTTTTGAAGGCCTTTTGGGCCCAATATCCATTTTCAAACCCCTGTTACTGAAAAATTTCCAAAGTCCGTCCCTCTGACCGCCTCACAGTCAACATGGGACTCTTACTTTATCGTTTTTTGTTTTCGACAAGCAAAGACAGAAAAAGAGGGGCAGTTGTAAGCACCCCATTTTTGACCGCTCGGCAGTCTACGGTCCGTCCAAACTTGTACTCAAGTCAATGTGAATGTATTCTAATTGAAATCAACTCTCTAAGTCTAATCCCATCTATTCATCACTTCGCAGGCCCACCAGGCCCAAATAGAGGCAAAATGACCAAAATACCCTTAGGGACATTGTCCTTTCCAATTCCAAATCAGGCACGTCTTTTCGAAGACGGTAAGTCCCCTTTCTATTATTTCCACAGGCATGTCTTTTCGGAGACGGTAAGTCCCCTTTAAACCTGTCAACCGGGACGAGACCCTGAGTCCCCTAGATGGTAGAACGGTCCACCTTTGGTGCCTGCTAGCTCGCCAATGCAGAAATATCCTTTTCGGCATACCTTTCGAGAAAGTTGACTTCTCAGGCGCTAAGTCCCTTTAGCAACTTCCTGAGATCTGGCAGTCTCAGGATTGATCGCGAACCGTCAGAGTAATGGAAGTACTTGTAAACATCGCAACCGTCAGAGTAGCGAAAATACTCGTACACAGGTCGATATAGGGAATTGCCAACAAACCCCTGTATCACGAGACCGCCGTTAGAGTGGCGGAAACACTCAGAACCCAGGTCAACACCAGTGCCTGCTAGTCTACTGTAGTGAAAAATGACCAAACTGCCCATATAGCCATTTTTTGGCACGTTTCTCGAGAACACACCTAAGTCCTCAGAATGATAAGTTCACCCTTCCAAGATTGTCTTAAAAGCAATCCAGCATTATTAGGTGCCTTCTAGTCAGTTTCGAGCCAATTCTAAGACTTTTCAGTCAAGATGACCATGTTGCCCCTAGGCATCCGAACGCCTTAGGGACCACACCGGCTCTGGATATCAAATCGGTAATCTCCTGAAAATGCTTCTTATAGTATTCTCAGCCTTCTATTATCTTTTCGGATCATTTCGAGTCAGTTCCGGTAAACCCAGTACAAAATGACCGTTTTGCCCCTGGTGGGCTGGTCGCCTTTTCCGACCACACCGGCTCTGGGTATCAAACCGGTAGCCTTTGGGAACATTCTAAATAATGCTTCCAAATCTCGAGTCTTCTTCTGGGACGTTCTGAGCCCGTCCCGGCAACTTTCCAGCCCGGTTGACCGTTTTGCCCTTAATGGCCTAGTCAACCCTTACAACACATTTTGTCATTATTTTTCAAGTCAAATACCTTCGGGACCCTATTCTGAGGATTCCTACCCTTTTTCGGCCTTCTAGGCCATTTCTAGTCCCTTAAATGCTTCCCGGACCTTCTTGAGTCACTCCTAGTAAAGCCAGGCTAAAAATTGCATGGTAGTCACTAGTACAGGCGCCCAAATCTTCTCAAGATACGTTGCTTGCCAACCTTAAAACTTTCCTAACTGGCTGGCGCCACTAGTAGTGGGGCCATATTGGCTTGGTGCCATTACTAGTGGCACCAGAAGCATTTTTGGCCTGGCGCCACTGCAACAGGCGCCTGGTCATTCTTTTGTCTATAAATACAGAGTCTCCTCTAGCATGAATGAGGTCCGCCAACTCAGTCTAAAAATCTATTATTTGATATACAGAGCTCATAGCCTCTCTAAACCCTAGTTTCCTTAGGTTTTCCAAACCCTAGCTTCATATACACTTACATACACTTCTATACACTCATACACTAGCCTCCAAAGCCTCCTTTGAAGACTTGAAGAGCTGCAATCTGAAGCATTGAAGATTGAAGACAAACTCTTAAAGATTGAAGTGAAGATCGAAGCAAGACAATTAAAGCAAAGCGCGCAAAACTAAGCAAAATAAAAAAGACACAAGGTTGGCTTTCTCTTTAAGTTTACGCATCTTCCCCCTCTTCTCCCTCCTAACCCACTTGGATTTTCTTCTATTTTAATCCCCCATCTTCTTCTCCCCCCTCCCCCCTTCTTGCATGCTTGAAACAAGGCAATTCCTAGTCCATGTGTAGGATTAGGCTATTAGAGAGTCACCGTGTCGGGCACTTTTTTTTAGTCTAACCGGAGACCATGTGGGTTCGGCCTCTTTGATTATATAGTGAAACCTTTAACCTTATATGTTCACGACCCATATTTGCATTGTGCATATCATGATCTTGCATTCCTCTAAAGTTTGTTTCAAACTCGTTTTCAAAGGTTGCATTAACATCGTTTTCAAAATTGCATCAAAATCTTCTTTTTCAAAACATTGTTGTTTTCAAAACCACTATCTTAAAGTGGTTCTAACCTTCTTATGGTTAGAATCGCTTTAGGAAATTGAGATCTTTTATATACTTTCTAAAAACTCTCTTTTCAAATCTCTCCTTCTAAAAACCTCTTTTTCAATATACTTTCCAGAAACTCTCTCCAATCTCCTTTCCATAATTTTTTTCTAGAAAAAAACTCCCTCCAAAAATCTATTTTCAAAACTTCCTTTTCAACTCCTTTCCAAAACACTCTCTTCAAAATTCCTTTCCTAAAAACACTCTCTAGGTTTCCTTCTTAGAAAACTCTCTCCTTAAATCTCTTTCCTAAAAACACTTTCCTAAAAAAAAAACTTCTTCCAAAGTCTTCTTTCTAAAACTCCTCTCAAGTTCACTTTGTAAAAACTCCTCTCTAAAAGCTCCTTTCAAAAACTTCCTTCTAGAAACTCCTCTCTAGGATTTCCTTCAAAAAATCTCTCTTTCTAAAAACTCACTTTGCAAAAATCTCTTTTCTTAGAGTCCAAGTTAAGCCCTAGAGCCAATAATTAGTGTCGCGCCCAGATTTTTTGCACTCGAGGAATACTCACCCAAGTGGGAAAAATGTTGTACTCTCTCGTTAGAACTCACCCTCCTAGAAAAATGAGTGCGACTAGGTTTGAATTGAAAATTGGTTTGAATAAAGGGCTTTTGAAAAAGATTCGGAGTCACCACCTAACTTGATTAAGATGAGTTAGGTCACCTAAAAACTAAACATAATCCGCAGACTACACTTAGGGTTTTTGAAAAACGATTTTGAAAAATACCACCTCAAGAGAGGGTTTTTACGAAAACGGGTTGTTTGGCAACCTTTAGAAAATATTTAGCTCTTTTTAGAAAAATAACTCATTTTTGGTCTTTCGAAAACAGTGATTCTAAGTTCGGAGGTTGGTTACGTGTAGGGAAGATGCACTAAGCTATCACCCTACCCCGCCCTTTCGGTACCTACATGTCAATCTACCCTAAATTCACCTATGAGAGTCTTTAATTAACTATAGTTCAATCCTATCTACTTTAGGAAAACAATGTTTGAAAACTAACATGATGCATGGTATGCAAGTGCAAAACAAGAGAAAATTGAAAAATAGATTTGAAAAGAGATTAATTTGAAATTGATTTGATTTGAAGAGATAGAATTTGAAATTGGAAAGTTTGAAAATTTGGAAATAGAAATTTGAAAATAGAAAGTTTGAAAGTAGATGGGAATTTGAGATTTGAAAAGATTTTGAAAACCGCACCCATGAGGGTGGAATTGAAAGTTTAAAAAGTATTGTGATCGCACCTATGAAGGTTGCCTACGTATCCCTTTGGGGGAATCAGGTCAGTCGTAGTTCGGACAAGAGTCCAATTGAAAATAGAAGGTTTGATTTGAAAAGAGATTGAATTGAAAATTGAATTTGACTTTAAATTAGAAGAGGAGATTAAAAATTGAAATTGAGAAGATTGGACTTTGATTTGAAGAGATAGATTTTGGAAAGACCTGGTTTTAGGAAACCTAGACTTAGGAAAAAGAAGAGACTTAGAAAATATTTGACTTGGCTTGGAAGGTTTAGGAAATTAGGGAAGATTGGATTTAGGAAATGTTTGAATTAGGAAAGGTTCGATTTAGGAAGGTTTTAGAATTATGAAAGTTTCAACTTAGGAAAGCTTTGAATTTGGAATGTTTCAACTTTAGGAAAGTTTTGAAATTAGAAAAGTTTTGAATTAAGAAAATTTCGAATTTAGAAATGTTTGAAAAAGGGAAGTTTTGATTTTGGAAAGTTTTGAAAACAAGGAAGTTTTGAAAATAAGAAAGTTTTGTTTTGGGAAAGGTTTGAAAAAGGAAAGTTTCCAATTTAGGAAATGTTTGAATTAAGAAAGTTTTAACTTAAGAAAGTCTTAAATTAAGAAAGTTTTGAGTTTAGAAAAGTCTTAGATTTGAAAAGATTTGAAGTTTAAGAGAGTTTAGAATTTAGAAAGTTTTAGAGTTTTAGAAAATCTTGAGATTAGGAAAGGTTTGAGTTTAAGAAAGACTTGAAAGCTTGGATTTGAAAAAGATTTTGAAAATGGGTAGAATTAGGAAATGGTTGAACTAGGAAAGATTTGAAAGTTGAGTTTTAAAGTTTAGGAAAGATTTTTATGTTCAAGTTTTGGAAACTTAAGATTTAGGAAAGTAGAAGTTTAGGAAGGACTTGAATTAGGGAAGAGTTGGATTTTGGAACTTAAGGAAAGGTTTAAAGTTTGGGTTTAGGAAACTTACGGTTTAGGAAGGAATTGAATTAGGAAAGGTTTGGATTAGGAGGGGATTGAATTTAGTTTCTAAAATAAAAAGGTTGGCTTTTATTTCCAAAAACGGAGGACGGGATCTAGTTTCCTAAACAGGGAGATAGGATTTGGCAAGGATTTGGAAAAGGAGATTCTGGAAACCCTAGATTTGAAAGTGTAGAATTTTAACGTAGAAAAGAGATTTTGGAAATATATATAGTTTGGATGTGAAAACAAGAGGTTTTGAAAACCTAGGTTTGGGGCAAAGTTTGAAAATCATGTTTTTGGAAAGAAAATTAGGGTTTCCTAATTGTGGGTTCTAGGGCATGATTTGGGCTTCTAAGGAAAGAGTTTTTGGAAAGTGCATTTTTGGAAACGAAGGTTTTCTAGAAGGGAATCTTAGGGAGGAGTTTTTGGAAAGTGAATTTGGAGAGGGAGTTTTTGGAAAAAGATTTTAGGAAAGAGGGAGTTTTGGAAAGTGTGTTTTCAAAAACGTGTTTTTTGGAAAGAAGATCCTAGAGGAGAGTTTCTAGAAGAAAAATTTTTGGTGAGAGTTTTTAGGAAGGTGAATCTGGGAAGTGTTTTTAGAGGGTGAATTTTGAGGAAAAGATTTTGGAGAGAGAATTTTGAAAAATAGATTTTGAAAGGGAGTTTTTGAAAACAATTTTGGAGAGGAGAGTTTTAGGAAAGTATGTTGAAAAAGAGATTTTTAGGAAGAGATTTTTGAAAAGAGAGAGTTTTTAGAAGGATTAAAAACATCTCACTTTCCTAAAGCAATTCTAGCCATAAGGGGGCTAGAACCACTTTAAGAAAGTGGTTTTGAAAACAAAGTTTGAAAATATAGACCAAAAGGCCACTTTTAATATAATACTTTCCTAAAGCAACCCTAGCCATGGAAAAGCTAGAATCACCCTAGAATTGTGGTTTTGAAAACAAGTTTTTGAAAAAGAGATTTTGATGCAATTTTGAAAACAAGTTTAAAAACGTTTTGAAAAACAACTTTGAAAACGGTTTTTGGAAGATGCAAGACTATGATATGCACAATGCAATTTGGGGGTCGTGAACATACAAGGTTAAGGCTTCACCACATAATCAAGGGGGCCGAACCCACGTGGTCTTTGGTTAGACTAGAAGAAAGCCCCCGACACGGTGACTCTCCAATAGTCTAATCCTACACACGGATCGGGAGTCCCCTTGTTTCAAGCATGCAAAGAAAGGGGGGGAAAGAGATGGGGGATTAAAATAGAGAAAACCCAAGTGGGTTGGAGAGAGAAGAGAGAGGGGGGGAAGTGCAGAAATTTAAATAGGGAGTCTACCTTGTATCTTGTTATTTGCACGTCGTGCGGTCTTCAATCTTTGGTCTTCGTCTTGATCTTCACCTTCAGTCTTCAAGAGTTGTCTTCAAGCTTTGGATGGTAGCTCTTCAAGTCTTCAAAGGATGATTGAAGGCTAGTGTATGAGTGTATGGGGGAGTGTATGAGTGTATAAGAGGCTAGGGTTTGTGTATAGTGGCTAGGGTTTGAAAAACCTAGGGAGGCTAGGGTTTAGGAGATGCTCGAGCTCTATATATCGAATTGTGTGATTTCTAGGTTAAGTTTGCAGACCCTTTTCACGTTGAATGAGGCTCTGTATTTATAGAGGGAGGACAAACCTGGCGCCTGTTGCAGTGGCGCTAGGGCAAACTTTACACTGGCGCCACTAGGAGTGGCGCCAGGCCATTTTTTGACTTGGCGCCACTACTAGTGGCTCCAGCCAATTAGGAAAGATTTAAGGTCGGCAAGCAACGTATCTTTGACTAGATTTGGGCGCTTGTACTAGTGACTACCATGTAATTTTTAGCCTGGCTTCACTAGGAGTGACTCCGGGAAGTCCGGGAATGATTTGGAGGAGCCGGGAATGACCCGGAAGGCCGGAAAGGAATAGGAACACTTAAAATAGTGTCCTGGAGGTATTTGACTTCAAAAGTGAAGACAAAATGTGTCGGAGAGGTTGACCGGGCCTTTAGGGGCAAAACGGTCAATCGTACTAAGAAACTGCCGGGGCGAACTCGGATTGTCCCGGAAAAAGACTTGGGATCTGGAAATATTATTTAGAATGTTCCCAGAGGTTGCCGGTTTGATTCCCAGAGCTGGCGTGGTCAGAAAAGGAGACCGGCCCACTAGGGGCAAAACGGTCATTTTGTACCGGGTTTGCCGGAACTGACTCGGAATGGTCCGAAAAGGTAAAGGAAGGTTGAGAATACTATAAAAAGTATTCTCAAGACATTACTGGTTTGATACTCAAAGCCGGTATGGTCGAAGAAGGAGACCGGACCTCTAGGGGCAAAACGGTTATTTTGTACCGGGTTGGCCGGAACTAACTCGGAATGATTCAGAAGGGTAAAGTAAGGTTGAGAATACTATAAAAAGTATTCTCGGGACATTACCGGTTTGATACCCAGAGCTGGTATGGTTCCCGGGGCGTTCGGATGCCTAGGGGCAAAATGGTCATCTTTACCGGAGAGTCTCGGAAAAGGTCCTAAGGGTAGTTTGGTCCTTTTCCACTGAAGTGGGCTAACAGCCACTGGTGTTGACCTAGGTTTTGAGTGTTTCCGCCACTCTAACGGTGTGAGTATTTTCGCTACTCGGACAGGATTGATGATTTGTGAGTATTTCCGCTACTCGGACGGGGTTGATGATTTGTGAGTATTTTCGCTACTCTAACGGTTCTGTGAGTATTTCCGCTACTCTAACGGTTCTGTGAGTATTTCCGCTACTCTAACGGTTTTGTGAGTAGTTTTGCTACTTGAACCGTCTCGAGGAATAAACTGTCTCGAGAGAGGGATTGGAAAGGGGTCTTATTGTCTCCGAAGAGACGTACCTGGATTGGAACCGTCTCGAGGAATAAACTGTCTCGAGAGAGAGATTGGAAAGGGGTCTTACCGTCTCCGAAGAGATGTGCCTGGATTGGAACCGTCTCGAGGAATAAACTGTCTCGAGAGAGGGATTGGAAAGGGGTCTTACCGTCTTCGAAGAGACGTGCCTGGGTTTTGAGTGTTTCCGCCACTCTAATGGTTTTGTGAGTATTTCCGCTACTCTAACGGTTTTGTGAGTGTTTTCGCTACTCTAACGGTTTGGTGAGTAGTTTTGCTACTCGGACCGTCTCGAGGAATAAACTGTCTCGAGAGAGGGATTGAAATTAGAATAAGAAAGGACAATGCCCCTAAGGGCATTTTGGTCATTTTGCCTCTATTTGGGCCTGACAGGCCCGCGAAGCGATGGAAAGATGGAATTTGGACCTAGAGAAATGGACTCGATTGGAATATGCCCGCGATGACTTGAAAACAAGTCTGGACGGAATGTAGACTGTCGAGCGGTCAAAAATGGGGTGCTTACAATTAGGAAACCCTAATTTTCCTTCCCAAAAACATGACTTCCAATCCCTTATTTTGGCCTCAAAACCTAAGTTTCCAAAATCTCTTATTTTCTACATCAAAACTATACATATTTCCAAAATCTCTTTTCTACGTCAAAACTATAGTCTTCCCAAAACTAGAATTTTCAAAACTCCATCTTTCCAAATTCATGCAAAATCCAATCTCCCCATTAGGAAGCCAAATCCAATATTCCATTTAGGAAACTAGATCCAATCCTCCATTTTTGGAAACCAAAATCAAAACATCTCTTTTTAGAAACAAAATCCAATCCTTTGTTTAAGGAAATAGGAATTTCAATCCTTCCAAACCCAAATATTTCCTAATTCAACTCCTTCCTAATCTAGTACTTTCCTAGGCCTTAAGTTTCCTAAACTTAAACCTTTAAATCTTTTTTTAAACTTTAAGCTTTCAAACATTTCCTAGTTCCATCCCTTTCCCAAATCTTAACTCTTCAAATCTAACTTTCAAATCTTTCTAACTTTTAAAACTTTCTTATTCCAAAACTTTCGTATTTCAAAATATTTCCAAATCGAAACTTTCTAAATTCAAAACGTTCCTATTTTGAAAACTTTCCTAATTCAAAACCTTTCCTATTTCGAAAACTTTCCTAATTCGAAATCTTTCCTAAAATGAAACTTTCCTAATTCGAAACCTTTCCTAAACCAAAACTTTCCTAATTCGAAACTTTCCTAAACCAAAACTTTCCTAAAACGGAACCTTCCTAAAACAAAACTTTCTTAAATCGGACCTTTCCTAATTCGAACCCTTCCAAAATCCAATTTTTCCTAATCTTCCAAGTCCAACATTCAAGTCAAATTTTTCTTAAATCTCAAGTCTTTCCTAAATCCTATCTTCCTAAGTCTAGGTTTCCTAAACTTCAATCTTTCCAAATCATTTTCCTAATCCTTCAATTCCAATTTCCAATTTCTAATCTTCTAAGTTCAAATCAAACTCTTTTTCGAATCCAATCTACTATTTTCTATCAGACTCTAGTCCGAACTACGACTGACCTGATTTATTCAAAAGGATACGTAGGCAACCCTCATGGGTGCGGTCACAACCTTTTTCAAACTTCTATTTCCACAACCTTTTTCAAATCTCTAATTTCATAACTGCTTTTTAATTTCCAATTATATGTTCTATTTCCAACTTCTAATTCCAAAAATCTATTTTCAATTATATGTTCTATTTCCAACTTCTAACTCTTGCATCTTTGTTTTGTAGGTGCGCTTTTTATTTAAATTCTAGCTGCCATACATGAATGTGATGAACATGATGAATAGGAGTTGTTGGGCTCTTTCCTCCGCTTTCAAAAATCACACACACACTGCATGTGCACCTGCATTCTGCATACTTGCATTTTACCCTGTTATGTCCTTTCTAGTTAGAAAAGGGGAATGGTATATTGGTTATGGGCAAGATGTTGTGTCAGTTTCTTCACCTATGGCCTCTTGATGGTTCTCCCGCTCGGATCACCAACTGATCATGGCACCACCTCATGGTACCCTTAAGAGTTTTTGGGTTGGCTTGAATTAGACGAGAAGGTCTTTGAGCCTTTCTCTAAGGGTTGATTGGATGCATGAAGATGTAATGACTTGAGTTACTTTGAGAACTCTTGTGTTGAAGTGAGTTCTGATGCATGAGCAATTATGATGTATGTACATGGAAACAATAAGAATTAAATAGCATAACAGCATGGATTAAACAAGATATATAAGGGAAAAATAAAGCAGTCACCCTTTCCTCCTTGATTTTGAAATTGGCGCATGTGTCCTAAATCCGGCAGAGTTTCGGTTATGCATAGGGTGCTACATGAGCATGAGGTTGGGGGTTTACTAATGTTTCCTAAAAATCTCGGTCCCCAAACCTTCAAACCTCCGGTGTTCACCCCCGAAAGGGTGAACTCCATCTTTGGTTGGTGGTTCGAGTGGGGGAACTATCAAGAGACCGTAGGCTAAGAAACTGACACAGCATCCGCCCACAGGCAATATATTGTTCACCTTCTATCTAGAAGGGTAATAACTAGGTAATACATGCAAGATGCGAATGCAAGTGAGCGCACCAAGTGTGTGTGAAATTTTTGAAAATGGAGGAAATGACCCAACAACACACATCACATCTTATACATTCATCACATACATGACAATAAATAAGACATAAAATAAAAATGCGAACAAAAGTCCACCTACAAAAGACAAATGCAAAGAGTTAGTAACTTTTTGAAAAACTCAATGCAATATAAAATGGGTGATTAATGTAAGAGCATGAATGTAAACAATGAATGCGAGTGATAACACTATTTTGAAAAAAAAGGATTTGCTTTGGAAACTTGAAAATTTTGAAGAGTGGATGAAACTGGACAAAGTAATCGGAGATTCTGGGTGAATGAAGGGTGAAGAGACATGTTAATGGCCTAACCCTCTAAGTGTCCCCAGTGGAGTCGCCAACTATCGCGCCCCAAATTTTGGAGGTCCAAGGTCCTTTCGGCTTGGAGACAAAAAGCACAGAACTCTGTCATTAGAACTCATTCTTGTAAAAGGACAAGTGCGACTAGGTTTGAAAATTGGTTTGACTAAGGGCTTTTCAGAAAAAATAGGAGTCACCACCTAACTTGATCAAGGTGAGTTAGGGCACCTAAAACTAAGTGTTAATCCAAAGATTAAACTTAGGGTTTTTGAAAGTGGTTTTGAAAACTTCCTTAAGAGAGGGTTTTTTTAAGAAAATAGGTTGTTTGGCAACCTTTGGAAAGAATTAAGCCCTTTTGGAAAATAACTCCATTTCGGTCATTTGAAAACAGAAATCTATGGTTTGGGGGTTGGTTACGTGTAGGGAAGATATCTTAAGATCATCACCCTACCATACTCTTTCAATACCTACATGTCTAATCACCCTTTGTTCACTCACTAGAATAACAGGTTACCATTGTCCACTTAATATCCACTTTAGAATTTTGAAAATGGAGTTTCGTCATCACTTTTCGAATGGATGATGCATGATGCAAGTTTTTGGAAGAAGTTTGAAAATAATGGGGGTTTTGAAAGAGTTTGGTATAGAAACTTTGAATTGATTGAAATTTTTGAAAAAAAAATGGATTAGAGTTGAAATAAAAGTTATGACCGCACCATTTTAGGTTGCCAACATATCTCATTTGGCAAGAATCGGGTCATTCGTAGTTCGGACAAGAGCCCGATGGAAAATAGGCGCATTAGGGCCTTTGGAAGGTTTGAAGATACTTTGGGGTTTTTGAAAAAGTTTAAGACACTTGGACGTCTTTGAAAAAGTTTAAGACACTTTGAGGTCTTTGGAAAGTTTAAGACACTTTGAGGTCTTTGGAAAAATTTGAGACACTTTGAGGTATTTGAAAAAGTTTAAAACACTTTGAGGTCTTGTAAGTTGAAGACTCTTTGTGGTCTTGAAAGTTGAAGATTCTTTGTGGTCTTGGAAATTTGGACTTAAAATTGGATGGTAGAGTGTTTTGAAAATGTTTTTGGATCAACTTAAGGGAGTTTTAGAAAAATGCTTTGGCATGACTCAATAGATTTTGAAAGTGTTTTTGAAGTCTTGTTTTGAAAACCTCAGAGGCATGATTTTAGAAATGTTTTGGTGAATTAATTTTTGAAAGTGGTTTTTGGAAATGGCTAAGGGTTGAGAATCCTAATATGGACAACCTTAGAGGTTATCCTTGATTTATCACTTGTCCTTGGAATCCCCAACCATGGTAGGGCTAGGGACACCTTAGGTTTGTGACCTTTTGAAAATATTTTTAGAAATACCTTAAAGATGGAGTGTAGGAACATTTGAAGAGTTTATGGAGTTAGTTTTTTAAAATCAAGAGAGTATGAGATTTTGGAAAAATGGGTTATGAGAATGGTTTAAAATTGAGTAATCATTTAGAAAAGAGTTCATGAGTTGGAACCTTAAAGCATATAAACCTAGATTGGGTTGGCCTAGGATTAGGGGTGACCCAGGATTCACTAACTTGGGTTAGGTTAACCTAGGGTTAAGATGACCTATGGTTAACTAATTTGGGTTAGGTCAACCTAGGGTGAGTGAACTAGGGTCAAGTTAACCTAAGGTTGGGCAACTAGGATCAAGTTAACCTAGGGTTGGACAATTAGGGTCAAGTTAACCTAGGATTGGTCAACTAGGATCAAGTTAACCTAGGGTTGGACAACTAGGGTCAAGTTAACCTAGGGTTGGATTGAAAAATGGTTTTGAAAGTTGGTTTAATGCACTTTTGGAAAGAGCTTTGACAAACAATGCATGTTATGCAATGGACTTTGGTGGACAATCCTTTTGAAGATCATTTCCATGAAAATTTTGACTCTAGCCAAGAGTATGGTTTATATGGATGGTGTTTGGAGACCATTCCAAGGACGGTTTCCTCATGGCCATTATAACTATAATCTTGACCAGAGTGTAAAGGGTCAACATGGTGATGACAACTTTTTAAGGCACCATTTTAAATACAAAAATGGAGAGAATACATTTTTTAAAATCATCTTTGGAGAGAGTTTTGAAAATCATTTTTGTAGGAGGTCATTCCATCAAGAGAGGGTTCCTATGGCCAAATAAAAGGAAAACCACTAAAGAGAGGGTTCCATGAGGCCATTCTAACCACTACACTTAAAAGAATGGAAATCTTGAAAATTAGAGAATTGGAAAGCAACCCTTATTTAAGTTAAAATGTCATGATGCCAAAGTGGGAGTTAGGGGGTTGGTAGGGAACTCTCTAAGGCATGATTTCTAAGGTCTTATCCTAGGCTTCAAGGGGATAACTCTTAGAACCATCTTCGAAAGAAATATAGAACTTGAAAATGGCATGAAAATAAGAGTAATGTAAGCATTGTAGAACATGACAATAAGCATAAAATGAAGCCAAGCATACAAGACATGATCAAAATAGTAACATACAAGGGGTCATGATCACATACAAGGTTTTTAGGCTACACCACATAAACAAGGGGCTCTTAGGCCATATCATCTCAAAGTAGACTAGTGAGAGGTCTCCCTATACGGTGGCTCTCACTTGCTTTCCTTTAGACATGATCTAAGAGTCCTCTTGGCCTAAGCATGCAAGAATTTGGGAGGGGGAGGGTTGTAGATGGGGATTAAAATAGAGAATAGCCTAAGTAGGCTAGGAGGGAGAAGAGAAGAGTGGGGGAAGACACAAATGTAAAAGGGATACTACATTTTACCTTCAACACACTTGTAGTCTTCAATAGATGTCTTGATTAGAACTTGAATGACTTCAAGAGAGCTTGAGGGGCTAGAATGGAGTGTGTAAGTGTGTATAATGTCATGTAGGTGAAGTGTATAGGCTTGAGGGAGGTAGAATCTAGCCTAAGTGTTGGAGGCGTGGAATATATAAAAGGATTCGAGATTCTGGAGCAGTTTCAGCAGAGTTTTGCATCAATTTCGGAGATGGAATATGCAAAGGGGTGGTCTGATATTTATAGGCAATCTGGAACAGGCCTGGTGCATGTAGGACATGCGCATGTACTGTTCCATTGCCAGAATGACATGTGGCACCCTATATATTGGTTAAATCTCGACTGTTGATCGAAAGTTGGTCGATCTGATCAAAATTTGAGTGTATGTAGCATACGCTCTATCACCGGGAAGGTTCGTCCAAACTTTGCCTCGATAATTGAGTCAACCGGGAAGGTTTTGAGGGAATTGGTTGCATCCACGGTGCTCTCTTGAGGTTTCTCGTGGACTTTCATGTTTTTAGAAAGTTTGAATTGTGTTTAGAAGCATAGGATATCTTCTCGGGAAGTGTGTATAAAAGGACACTTTTGCGAAACGTCTGTGATACGCTCCGAGGGTGTTCGAAAGTGGTCGTTTTCGTGTCGTGTGATCGGGGCCTTCGGGAAGTGATCTTTTTTATTGGACTATACCGTTGGAAGGTACCCTAAAAATATTTTTGGGAATTCCCAGATTTACGCATTTCTCAAGTCGTTTGACGGTGCGTTTTAATAGGGGAATTGGGGAAAAAGTCAACCTTGACGGAGCATCTATGAGATGCTACAGGGGTTGTCAAAAGTACCAGTGTTTGAGCCATACGATGAAAGGCTTTGGGAAGCGATCTATCCGATCAACTGTATCGATGGAAAGATATATGAACGAGTTTTCGAGAATTTTCTGATTTACGCATTTCTCAAGTCAGTTGACAGTGCGTTATAACCAAGGAATCGAAAGAAAAGACAATTTAGGCGGAGCGTCTGCAAGACGCTCCAGGGAACTTTTATCGAGTTGTGTGAGTTTAATGTCGTAGGGTCCTCCTCGGGTTAAACAAGGGTGTATGGTGAAACCCTTTGCTCGAAATCTCAAGACTGGTGCTGTTTCGGGGCATGTTTGGATTGCCAATGGCAAAACGGTCATTTTGGCTAGGATTGGTTGAAAATGATTAGGAATGGTTTGGTGTGTTATGTTAAGCGTACCAAGTCGTTCAGAGATGGTTTTGGGAGAGTCTTTTACTGTTCGGTGGGGTTTGTGCCGTGCTGAGGTGTTCAAGGGTAAAATAGTCATTTTGACCGGAGTGAGCCAGAATAGGACCAGATTTGGACCAAATGGCGTGCGGGGGACGCCTAATGGTTTAACAACATTTTGGAAGGATGGACTTATCGTTTTGAGGGATTTTGAACTTTCTCAAAACGTGCATGGATGCCCAAGGGCCGGTCGGGTCATTTTCACCAAGTCGGGCTTGTAGGCGTCAGTGTTGACCTAGCTGTTGGTTCTCGAGACTGCCCAGTCTAGGAAAACTACTTTTGCGGTGTTGGTCTCTAAGAACGCCCGGTCTTAAAGAGCTACCTGTAGGGGTGGTGTTGGTTCCTGAGAACGCCTGGTCCTAGAAAGCTACCTGAAAGGGTGGTATTGGTCTCTGAGAACGCCTGGTCTCGGAGAACTACCAAATGACGAACATTCTACATTGGCGGGCTAGCGGGTGCCAGAAGTGAATCGTCTGAAATTTGATAAGGGGTTGGTCCCCGAGATCGTCTGATCTCGGGAAGCTACCTGGATGGCGTTAGTTTCCAAGACCGCCTGGTTCGAAAAGCTGCCTGGAATAATGGTACTTATGGCTTCAACGGGTCCTTGTGGGCCTAAGCAGCAACCAATTGGTTGGATTGGAGATTGAATGGCTCGTCTTGAGCTTGCATGTGCTAAGGTGTTTGAAAACTGGACCCGGTCGAGCCGGAGAGTGCTGAGCGGGCAAAAATGGGGTGCTTACATATATATACATACATATCTATCTACTATAATAGAAAGGAGAGTGTAAGCACCCTATTTTTGCCCACTCGGCAATCTTTGGCTCGATCGAGCTCACTTTCAAACATCATATGCACATTCAGACTCACACCAGCCTTCCAATCTCTAATCCAGTCCACTAGTCACTTCCTGGGCACTTTGGGCCCACTGGAGACAAATAACCATTTTGCCCTTAGGCATCTGATTGCCTCTGGGAACCACACCGGCTCTCAGTACTAAATTGGTTATCTTTTGGGAATGCTTCTAATGGTATTCTCAACCTTCCAATACCTTCTCCGACCATTTTGAGTTCATTCCGGTAAACCTGATGCAAAATGATCGTTTGGCCCTAGTGGACTGATCGTCTTTTTCAATCACATCGGCTTTGGGTATCAAACCGGCAATCCCTCGAAACACTCTCAATAGTGTTTCCAACCTTCAAGACTCATCACGAACCACTCTGGGTCGATCCCAATGTTCTTCCGGTTCAAATGATCATTTTGCCCCTGGTGGGCCGGTCATTCCTTTCAACTAGTCGGCTTTGATCATCAAGTCAGTTACCTTTAAGACACTCTTTTAAGGGTTCCTGTCCATCCCTAGCCTTCCGGATCATTCCTAAATTTTTCAGAGTCACTTCTAATGAAACCAGGCCAAAAATAACATGGTAGTCACTAGGACAAGCGCTTATGCCTTGCATCACAAAGGTTAAAGATCTGTTTCTTACTGCCCTAGAAATTTTTCAAATTAGCTGGCACTATTAGTAGTGGTGCCAAGCCAAAAAGTGGCCTTACGCCACTACAACAAGCGCTAGTTCCTATTTTGCTTGCCTATAAATACAGGCCACCCCCTGTGTATTCTGGATCTGTAAACTCGCTCCAGAAACGCTATCTCACTGAAAATAGACCTCGAAATCCTAGTTTTTCTCAAGTCTCCTTCAAACCCTAGCTTTCCTACGCTCTATACACACAAGCCCTAGTCTCTATACACTTGAGACACTCAAATACAAACTTCCAAGCATCTATTGAAGATCAAGTGTCACCCTCCTGCATATTCTGGATCTGCAAACTCGCTCTAGAAAAGCTACTTCACTGAAAACAGGCCTTGAAATCCTTGTTTTTTCAAGTCTCCTTCAAACCCTAACTTTCCTACACTCCATACACACAAGCCCTAGTCTCTATACACTCGACATACTCAAATACAAGCTTCTAAGCATCTATTGAAGATCAAGTGCTGGGTATTCAAAACTCTTAAAGTGAAGTAAACAAAGCAATCAAAACAAAAGGAGACAAGGTAGGTTTTCAATTTAGTTTATACAATCCCCTTCTCTCTCTTCTCTCTCCTAACCCACTTGGGTTTTCTTTTATTTTAATCCCTATCTTCTACCCCATTTTCTTGTATGCTTGAAACAAAAGACCTCCAGGTTCATGCTTAGGACTTCAAGGGAATCATCGTGTTAGGGATTCTCTTTAAGTTTCTCCTAGGACAGTGTAGGTCTGACCCCCTTGATTATGTGGTGAAGCCTAACCTTTTACGTTCACATCCTTATTGCATTGTAATTGTCATGTTCATGCATTGTATTCAAAGTTGCATTCAATATTGCATTCAAAGTTGTTTTCAAACTTGCATCAAAATTCTCTTTCAAAACTTGCATTCAAAATCTCATTTCAAACTTATTTTCAAAATCACAATCCTAGGATGATTTTAGCCATTCTATGGTTAAGATTGTTTTAGGGAAGTGGTACATTCAATATGACCATCAAGGTCTAAATTTTGGTTCAAACCCTAAGTTGTTTTCAAAATCACACTCCTATGATGATTCTAGTTATTCCATGGTTAGAGTTGTTTTAGGAAAGTGTTACATTCAAAGAGACCATCAAAGTTCATATTAAGGTTTCAAACCCTAGTTGTTGTCAAAAGCACAACCTTAGAATGGTTCTAATCTTTTCATGGTTAGGATTGTCTTAGGAAAGTGAGATATTTAAGAGATTTGCAAAAGTCTACATTCAAACCTTTCTAAAATAGTTTGTTGCAAATCCACTTTCTAAAAACTTTTTTCAAAGATTTATTTTGCAAAAATTTCTTGTCTTGAGTGTCCAAGTCAAAAACCTAGAGTCCATATTTAGGAAACCCTAGTTTTTTCACATAAAATCATGGCTTTCTATTCATAGGTTTCATAGGTTTTCAAAATCTTTTTCTATATAAAATCATAGATTTCCAAATTCAAAATTTTCAAAACTAAAGCTTTCCAATGTCAAGTCAAATCAAATTTTTTTTAAATAGAAAATCAAATCAAATCATCTATTTTCGGAAATAAAACTCAATCTTCAACTTTAGGAAATAGAAATAAAATCTTTTCCAATTTCAAACTTCTAAATCTTCCCAAATTCCAATCTTTCATAAATTTCAAATCCTTTTTAATTTCAAACTTTTAAATCTTTCCAAATTTCAATCTTTCTTAATTTCAAAACCTATCTTTTTCAAACTCAACTTTTAGATTCAATGTTTCTTAATTCAAACTCTTTCTTATTTCAAACTTCCAAATATTTCCTAAGTTCAAATATTTCTAAATTCAAAACTTTCTAAATTCAAATATTTCCAAAATCAACTTTTTCCTAAAATGAAACTTTCTTAATTCAAAACTTTCCTAATTTAGAACTTTCCTAATTCAAAATTTTCCTAAAATTTAATTTTCTAAAATCAATCATTTCTATTTCAAGTCCATGTTTCAACCTTAGGTTGCATAAATCTTAGGAAGCCAAACCCTAGTTCAATCCTAATCCTAAAGTTAGGTAGATTCAACTCTGTTCTAAAACTCTTTTCTAAACCAAGATGGTTTTCAAGGCGATTTCGAAGTTCAACTCAACCTTTCTAAATCAAGTCCAAGATCAATTTCAAATCGTCAAGTTTGATTTTAAATCAAAGTTCAATTTCAAATCTTTCAATCAAAGTTTAAATCAAACCCTTTTCAAGTCAAACCTTTCAAAGGCTCCAAAGTGTTTTTTCAAATCAAACAAGACTTCAAAGTGTCTATTTTTAATCGAACCCCAAATTCGAACTACAACTAACCTGATTCCTAACGAAGAAATACGTAGGCAACACTCACGAGTGTGATCATAACTTTTTTTCAAGTTTTCAATTCCACAACCTTTTTCAAATTTCGATTTTCTTTTTCAAAATCTCTTTTCAGGATCAAATCCTTTTCTTGCACTTGCATATCATGCATCATGTCAAACTTTTTTTTTTTTAAATTCTTTTCAAAGTGGATAATATTGGGCAGTTGTTAATTAGAGATTCCAAATGAGTGAACCTAGGGAAAAAGACATGTAGGTACCGAAAAGGCGGGATAAGGTGATAGTCTAGTGTATCTTCCCTGTACGTAACCAACTCCCGGACTATAAATCACCGTTTTTGAGAGACAAAAAATGGAGTTATTTTAAAAAAAAGAGTTTAAATCTTTCAAAAGATTGCCAAACAACCTATTTTCTTTATAAAAAAAAATATTCTCTTGAGGAAATTTTTCAAAACTTTTTTGAAAACCCTAAGCTTAGTCTTCAGACTTTCTTCAATTTTATGTAACCTAACTCACCTTTACAAAGTTAGGTGACGATTCCAAAATTTTTTTCAAAAACCCTTATTCAAATCAATTTTCAATTCAAATCTAGTCGTACTCGTCATTCTAGGAGAATGAGTTCTAACGAGAAAGTACCATGCATTTTTCTACTTATTTTTTCGAATGCGAAAAATCAGGGCGCAACATAGAGATCATGTTTCTTCTCACCTGGTGACTTACCCATGCATCCTTCCTAAATTCTATTATTTACCATGCTGCCATCCACTAAATAAAATTCCAAATCTTGGTAAAACACTAGTATATACATATATGCACGTTTGTTAGTAACTCGCACGTGCCAAACCACTAGTATATATATATATATAGATATATATGTACATTTGTTAGTAACCGTGTCCAAATGTCTGACTAAACCTGAGATACCAAAAAATAACCATTCATTGCATTGGCCTTGGGTTAAACTTTGAAATGGGAATTCAGGCTTTACCGGGAATGGTGGAGGTATTGTTGAGCATACGAAGGTGGTGACTGTGGAGAAAACTTACAACACACATATCGTTAATAGGGGAAACTTCAACGTCATTATTGAGCCATAGCATGAAACACTGGTTGAAGCTTGATGTCACACATGTTTCTGTATATCCATGGAGGGTTATGTGATTTTGTGTCAAACTATAAGACATAAAGGGTATTTATGTTATTATCCTATTTTTATTTTTATTTTATTTTAGAAGATATCAATTACAAATATAGTCTGTAAAGAGTGAAGAGTTAGGAGGGTTTGAGAGTTAGTAATAGACTACTCTCTTTTGAGTGAAAGCTACAACAAAAGTAGATATTGTCTATCTCAGCCAACTCTTATCGCGGCTCCAGCCCTTCACATTGTTTAAGTCGATATTTTGCCACGACCAATTGGCCAAAGCCCTGGTCCTATTATCTTATTATGCAATACTACTAGTCTCCCAATCAAACCCTCTCAAAGTCTCAATTTTCTAACCATCGTCAAAGCTAGTGCCGCGAGAGAGAGAGAGAGATGGTTTGCCGAAGCAAAGAAGGAAAGGAGGGAGAACTGAAGAAGTTATATGGAAGAGGGGAGGTTGAAACGCCAAAGGCCGGACTCCCAGATCTGAAGGAGTTAGAGGCCAACGACCGAATCAACCCCCTCTTTTCAATCGCTGGTTAACTGCCACCAAATTATTCTCTCTCTCTCTCTCTCCGTGTTCTACCTTTTTCTCTTCTTTTTTTTTTTTTCATTTTTTCTGCATATTTGATGGCTAGGGCCATTGGGTCGGACACATCTCTGTTGAAATTAATTAATTTTCTGAAAAATTTTCCTTTGTCATCTAATTCTTTGCACTGAATCAGTTTCTTTTTGGAAATTCATGGTGCTTGTCAAAGTGCTTTGACCTGCCATGGTGTTTTGATTGATCGAGAGACACCGAAACTTCATTGATTCGATGACAACCATGGAATTTTGAGATTAAGCCTCCGTTTCGTGTTGGTATCCACCAAAATAAAAATGTTTTCGCTGTTTCGACCAAATTGAAACAATATTTAGTTCCTTGATTCAAGAGGTGCTTTGCAATTTGTAGTTATCTTTGTAGATAGAAGGGTGCTTAATGCTAGTCAGGTTTATAGACACCTACAGAATATAGTTGAAGTTGAGTTTAGCCAAGTACCTCTAGCTGTGTCTCACTTCAGTACACTAAAACTGCTTAATTTAATACAAGTAAATTGACTTGTTAGTGAGATAGAAACATACCTGGCCACTAAATTCATACTAGAACTGCGGTAAAGGCATGTAAATTGGTATTATAGGCGTGGACTTGTTCTTTGTTGTTTATGATAGTGTTACCAAAAAAATGCTAATATTTTAGCAATTTATGTTTTGGAATGTCATTCCAAAACATGGTACACTTTTGTTATGAAATAGTGAATTTCGATCTAATGCTTTTTCAAATTTTTTATTTATTTATTTTCTTAAAAGATTACCTAAAGAAGTAAAAATCAAATATAATGATTGAAAATATAGAAAAAATAGAGTTTTGATAAAAGAACACGCCAAAAAAAAAAAGGGTTATAATGCTGCTAGAAATATGTTATTATATGATTAATTTTAAAACATAGACTATATCTTATTGAATGTATAATGTTATAAGAAAATTAATCTAGAAGTACCTTAAATTTTAATAAGGTAATTTATACAGGTATACCATTAGCGTACCACATGTGGTTCTTATAATAGTAAACTTTGAAAGGGTGCTTATTAGAAACAATGTTTGACATAAATATGAAAATTGTGTACAAGATTCTTGCCGTGACTTTGTCATTCTATGTATCGGAGCCATGGAAGACGAAGGCCCCATTTAAGATATTTGGGTTGCATAAATCATGTTGTGGTCTTCACTATCTATGGTTAAAATTGATGGCTGCCAGTGGAATAAAAATGAAATTTGAGAATAGTAGTTAAACCAAAAATTTTAAACACATTGATTTATGTAGAAGCTAGAAATAGGCCTGCACTAGTAATTTGTTACAAGATGTTCTGCATCCAAATTATCTTGCATTTTGCAGGATGATGAGGCAGCTCTGTTGCAGGGAGAGAAAGAAGTTGAGAAGATGATTGTAGAAGCTTATGCAGCTCTTCTTCTTGCATTTCTTTCAACTGAAAGGTTTGTACACTTGAATGATTTTTATTGCTCAGATAACTAGTTTCTCTGTATCTTTTCCTAATAAAATTCTTTGGTTTGCATCTAGCAGCAAGAGCATAAGTAATGCTATTGCCGATTGTCTCCTGGATCACATACTCGCAATTCTCGTACCTGTGTTTGAGAGATTTGTGGTATGTATTTGTTGGGATGAGGAAGCTTATAGTTATAGTAGGTTGACCCCATGATGGGGAAAAATCACTAGTGCATGCCTAGTAATTTGTCAATGTAGTTGGTAATTTGTATTTGTTTTTATACTAATTTTCCACTGTTTTCAAATTGTATCTATTTTTGTTTGAAAAGAAACTCATCAACTCAAGGTTTCCATCAGACATGGTGTTCTTGCCTTTTTGTGCATGAAACTTCTTTAAAGTTCTACTGAAGGTGTTTGGCAGAGGAGAAAAAGAATAGGATGAAGGGTGGCTTCTTAATATTTGTATGAGATTGGAATTCAGATGTCAACTGAACATAAAAGTCCCAGTTATATTCGTGACAAGCACACATTGGAAACTTAAATGGCTAAACTCCAGTAAGGAAAATACTATTTCTCCCGAATTTTTGGACAAAATTTTATACAGAATAATGTGGTGATGATAGTTTTGTAATTAAAAATTATTTTGTTGGGTTCTTTGTTGAATAAAATGATAGGTCCACAATTTAGTTATATCATTCTGTACATAAATTTTTAGGAACTCTAAATGCCTTGGAATCCCCCTTTCAAGTGGAGAAGGTTTTCTCCATGGAAGCTGCAGTTCAAGCTCCCTGAGTTGGTTTTTGGTCTCTCGGTTTTTCTTTCATACAGAAAATCTCACCAAAATGATGTGATTAGATAAAAGTCAGTCACTTCAAAATAAAACTCTCTTCATGATAGCTCTTAGTTATAATAATGATACTGCTACATTATTCTAATGAGATTTTTTATATAAATTTTTTAAAAGAATAGCAGTTTACTACATACATATATATATATATATATATATATATATATGTATTTATTTGAGAGAGAGAGAGAGAGAGCATGTGTTTTGAACTTTTGATCGATATCATGTTTTCCTGGCTTACTCAAAACAGATAAAGTAAGCACATTCCCGAAGGGACAATCCTTAGCTTCCATACACATTTTGATTATCAAGGTGTGTTTGAACTTTGAAGCACAAACTTCAAAACACAGACCTAAAATTCTAGTGATTGTATACTGAATTCTCATTATCAACAAGCAAAAATGCCTATATTACTCAACGATTACTACTGGAAATTAACTCTTCCAATAGTTCCCTCAATGTCTTGCACATAAATTACAAGAAACAGAGGACAACTGCAAGTTTAGCTTCCCCTGGAGAAGGCCCAACTTAGTTAAATTATTCATTTCCCAGAGTATTCTTGAGCTCCATCAAACCTTCATCAACTATGGTTGCCAATGAAGCCGAGAATCAGCCGATTCACCTGATCCGGGAACTGCTCCTGAACGAAATGGGTTCCTTCCGGAACGTATTTTTTATTTTTTATTTTTTTATCTCCAAATCAGGGACAAACGCTTTCACCCCTCCATTCCTTAAGTAGTCCTCCATTCCTGGAAATTTTGTAGAATAATCCTTCTCCCCATGAACAGCAGCGCTGGAGCTTCCACTTTCATAGTTGCTAGCTTGAACTCTTCGCCAATATACCTGGAGTTTAACATAATTAATTAAACTTTTACTATTAAAATTTATACGTAAATAGTTAGAAATCAGTTGGCCAAAGCTCTGCAAACGTTCGTGTTTGGTTTCATTCTCTCAAAGACAGTTTTTTTGTTCTAAAAAACGAAAAAAAAAAAAAAAAAAAAGGAAATCTGATACAAAAAACTCATTTGCTAAACTATTTTTAGAAAATTTCCTAATTGGTTTTTGAATTTTCAAAAACCTTTTTCATACAAAAAGAAAAGTGATATGAAAACGATTGCATATTAGAACTCTCATTGTTTTTGTTTCAACAAACATGAAAAACGATTAATTTTATTGAATATTGATAGGACAAAACCAATTTATACCTGTAAGGAACTTGCAGAGCGGTACGGAATCAAGAGTTGTTGTACAATGCTCCATATGTTTCGAGGTCTTCCCCTGTGAGCCAAGAGGATAGAGGAGTAGATGGCTCCACCATATCCATAATCTCTTGGTTTTCTCCAGCTAATGGTATTTCACTTCTGGCGAAGAGAATGTGGATGTTCCTCACAACTGTTTTAGCATTAAGGCGGCCAAAATCAGCTTCAGCTCGTCCAGGTTCCTAGGTAATTGAGATCACAAAACATTAATTGGCAAATAGCTAATGTTGTTTCTCCAATTTTAAGGAAGTAAACTGATAAAAATTACTACAAACCTGCCATCTTAGGATGTAGAAACCTTCAGGAAGGTATTTATCATAAGAAATGCACAAATGGTATGCCCAATGTTATGACTCATGAGACCCTCTCTGGGTACAGAAGGGCCAAAAAATTAGCAGCTCAAGATCCAAAACCTTTGGCAATAAGAAAAACCTGTGAATAATGTGTATGAGAGAGAGCAAGAGAGGGCTAATGGCCTTCCATCTTTAAATAATTTAGTTAAGGGTCAAATACGTCGGTGTGTATTTTACCACTGGTGTCAATTTGGTCATTGTAGTTTCAATTATATTAATTTTAGCTTTTAATTTTGCATAATATATCGAATTGGTCCAATAGTAACAGCCGTCACATAATTAGATGGACACCAACATGTGCCACACAAGTGATGGGTATAGTGATAAATTCACTTTATTCTCCTCCATCTTCCCTTATTATTCTCCTGTTCTCTCTCTTCCAACAAGCCACCTTGCCGACACCAAGCGGCTCAAGGCAGCCCCAACCCCAACCCCATCCACACCACCCACCATGGCCTCCTGCCTGTCTCTCTCTCTCTCTCTCTCTCTCTCTCTCTCTCTCTCTCTCTCTATTTCTTTTGTCGGCAGAGCCCGTAACACCCCACAAAACCATGCCGACACCAAATGGGTTGTTGTCTTAGTACCACCACCACCACCGCCAACAAAGCCCACAAATCAAACCTAAGGTGTTTTCCTCCAAATTGGAGAAGGTCTCCGGTGAAGGTCCCCAAAAGAAGGCCTTACTCCGGAGACGTCACCAGAGGGAAGGAAAGAGGGTCCAGATCTCCAGCGAGATGACCCAAACCTTTGCCAGTGAAAAAGACTCACGCTGCAATGAGGTCAGCTCTAGGCTGGACAATGACGTCGATGACGTCGACAGCGATGCAGCTCATTGAAGGACCACCGAACGTATCCGACAAAATGCCGGCGAGTGTTCCAGTCGGAGGTCTATAGATATCATATGCATGTGTGAGCATCGATGGCCACGAAGATGTACCACCTTTGACGAGAAAGCATTGAAAAAGTTCGTGGCTCACCAACCTATCAGCGTTGGCATTGAGCCAACGACAGGGCCTTGCAACTCTACCTATCGGTAATTGATTTTATCCACAAAAAAACACACATTGTTCACTTGCAACGAGCTCAATAGAATTTAACAGTGGCAATTTCCAAAATTAGGATTTTTGAAACTCAATTTCTCTCTCTCTTAAAATCTCCTTCCTCAGGGTGTATTCAATAGCGAATGCAGGATGGCATTGGACCATGACGTTGCTATGGTCGAGTATGGCATGGAAAATGGCGTGAATTATTGGATCATGAAGAACTGATGGGGAACTAAATGGGGTGAGGATGGATACTTCATGATGGAGCTTAATGTGGCCAACACATCCTCTGGCAAGTGTGGAATTGCAGTGCATGCTTCTTACCCCACCAAGAATGGCCAAAACCCCGCCAAACCTTACCAAGCTTGTGGAAATGCAAGAAAAACAATGAGCAGTGCTTGAATTGCCAAACCTTGCGCACACAGTTCTCAAAGAGAGAGAGAGAGAGAGAGAGAGAGAGAGAGAGAGAAAGCTGAAAACTCCATGGGTGGTGGTGGCGAAAATACTTTCTTACCCCTACAGGACTCCCTTGTGCATGACACGTGTGCTCATTTGGCGTCCATATCTCTAACGGTAGTTCCCAATTGGACCTTTTAGAAACGATATTAAAAATTAAAGGTCAAAATTGTTGCAATTGGAAGTACCGGAACTAAAATGAAACTCGCATGAAACCAAGAATGGCCAAAACCTCACCAAATCTTACCAAGCTCGTGTAAATGCAAGAACAAGGATGAACAGTGCTTGAATCGCCAAACATTGCATGCACAGTTCTAATTGAGAGAGAGAGAGAGAGAGAGAGCTGAAAACTCCACTCATGGGTGGTGGTGACGAAAATACTTTTTTACCCCTGCAAGACTCCCGTGTGCACGGCGCGTGCTCATTTGATATCCATATCGCTAACGACAATTTCTAGTTGGACTTTTCAGAAATGAAATTAAAAATTAAAAATTAAAATTGCTGCAATTGAAAGTACATGGACCAAAATGAAACTCTTATGAAACTATAAGGACCACGGGCATATTTTACCCTTTAGTTAAAATATTTTGTTGTAACACTTAATGTGGAATTAACTCTAATTATCAACCTTTCATGTACAAAATCAACTAAGAACCACATCCAAACAATTTTCAAAGAAAGTTGACAAAATTCTAGTTGACATTTCCTTTTCATTCTTTTTTTGGTTTGATTGTGTCATTTCAAGTGGATTCAGAGATCAACTAACAGTTTTCTAGATAGGAAATTTTATTGAAATGTTTTTAATATTTTCCTAAGTTTTTTGTACTAATCTCAAAATAGTTTAATCTTTTTGTAACACTCAAAACCCTATGTGAACTGGGTGAGACAAATTGAGAAAATTGAGGCCAATGATTACTAAATATTCGTACTATTAACGTATAAATGAAAAAAAAATTTGTTTTTCGTCCAAATTTGAAACGTAATTAAAAATACTCATTTTTTTAGTTAAACCTTATAATACACGTATTAAACATTTTACGTGTTATATTTTTGAAAAAAACTCAATTAAAAAATTAAATATGATTTAATATAACTGTGGCATATTATTAGTTATGTACTTAATATATAATTATAATAGTACTTGGAATATGTAATATTTTTCTAATACTTGAAATATTTAAATTATTAAACTTATTTTTCTATAACTTCCTATTAATAGTCCAAATGTTAAATTAAAAATCAAAATTAATAAATTAACGCATTCTTATATCAAGTATTGAAATAATAAAAAATAATAAAATAAAATTTATTATCTACCACTTAATTTAGCTATTTGTTAATAATATGATTTAAAAAAAATGAACATATGAAAGAAAAAAAAAATACTACCTATTAACATATATAAAAATAAATTGTTTATAAATGTTACCGTACTTTTTGTTTCTATTTTTTAATTAATGATCGTATAATACCCGAATAATAATAAATTCGTATTTTAACGTTCTCGTATTTTTATGCAAAATTTTGCTACCATATTTTTTTAAAAAAAATCGTATTAAACCCGTATATATTACATACCATTCTTTTGCCATCTTCATATTTACTAACTATAGAGACCACAACATGCAACCTCCATACATTTTTTTAACATGCAAAAGCCTTTTATTTTTCATTGTTTACTTTTTATATCAAAGCCATAACTATGGAAGGAATTATGCTTCGACCGCGGGGGCCACAGAAATTCTATTTAGGCAATTTGAATTTCAAGTATCTATGATAAGAAAGGGTATATTTGGTCTCCTGAAATTTTAAAAATTTTCCTTTAGTCTCCCAAAATTCAAGTATTTTTATCTGCACTCCTCAACAAAATTAAAAAAAATTTATCTTGATCTTTCAAAATTCAAGAGAATTTTTTTTTATCTTAGCTCATCAGCAAAATTAAAAGAAAATTCACCTATGCCTTCCCTGGCTCCCCTTAGCAAAATTTTTGGTTCCAGCAAATGTGGAAATGATCAAACAGAAAACTTGTCTAGATGCAACAATGGAAAAACAGTACTTTGCAAATACAATCAAACCCACATTCTATATGCAATGCTCAATCACAAACAACTAATACCATAATCATATACCAATGATTCCAAAAACTGGCACTAATTTACTTTCTTTTCCTGCATTTTCTTTTGTAACCAAACACGAAGTAATTGACATCCAAGCAGAGTTTTGAAGTACCTTCGGAATGCTGACAGCATCAAGGATTGGAAGGAGGTCACTGATGAGGTCGGCAAACGAGGCCTTTTCGGATTCGAGTGGTGGGTCGGATAGCCCGTACCCTCTGTAATTGGGTGCAATTGCTCGGTATCTGGCGTTTGCGCCGCCAACCCTCTGGTGCTCCAGGAGTACCATATCTAGGGATGACCAAAAGGTCCGTTTTGTTCGGGTATCGCCCTGTTAGGGTCTTTTTCCACGTGGAAAGGTTTGTCGCTGTCGGGAAAATATAAGAAAATTCGGTCGGGTTGGGGTCAAGTTCGGAGCCGAACTTCTAACAGCCCGCCCGCTTCCATAGAACAATATCGTGGCAACGTAGACCTAAGTGGTCATATTGGATCCTTGGGAACCATCACAAGTACGGCCGGCTAATGAAGAAAGAGATGCCCTATCTGCAAAAGCGGAGGGTTCATGCTCCTATAGCCATAGCACCTCTTGAGCTTGGGTTTCACACTAAAACTAATGAGCTCTCACTGTTCTAGACTAGGCTACACATTCATAGGTTGCAACCCCTTTTGAGTGAAAAGATATCCACTTCAGACCTAGCTATTTCTTATTGCGGGGAAGAGCCGTTGCCTCAAAATATCTTTGATCAAAGGAAGCAAAGAAAGCTGGCGTATGCAGAGGACATGTCAACAGCCAGATGCTTGCTAAAAAGAGGCAAGATTAGAGGCGAGGTTTACTTGGCATCATTCACAGATCAGATAGCCTAAGTTTTTTCATGCACGATTAGAAGTAGACTCGTAAGGCGTTCAGCTAATTCATTCTCCAACATATCATTTTGAGCGGCTCATACGAACTCCGCTTATCTGAAGTAGGAAAGGAGGCAGCTCTGAAACTAAGGGCATGTTCGGTTGGGAGATAGAGGGTGAGGGATTGAATATGTCATCTTTGGAGCCTACCTAATCTCATGTTTGGAAAAAAAAGAGTGATAGAAAATTACTCATCTATTAAAACTATTAATCCCTCAAAATGGGAAAAGTAATACTATGGGAAGGTTTTTTTTTCTTAGTTTTTTTATTTTTAATGTGATATTTTAACAAAATTATATTACTTATCCTATCATAATCACATCCTAACTAAACGTAGTATAAGTAATCTCTCATCACATCAAGTATTACTTATTACCTATTACCACATTTTTAATATTACAGTATTACTTATTCTCATTTTCTCATCCCGCAAACAAACGGCCCTAAGAGAAGAGATAGAGAGTCAACCAACATTGCAAGTGCTATCCATCCACTACACTCGATGCTACCATCAACTGTAGTACCTCGACCCGAACCCGTGTTATTTGTAATTGAAATTACTAAAATATCATTAAATAAATTACATTTTTTTGAAATTACCCTCTATTGTGAACTCTTACACTCTGTTTAGAATGGTGAGATTTGATGGGATTTAATAGAATTAGAATTTCAAAATGAAATTGAATATGTTTGAAATGAATGAAATTTAAAATGGGATTTGATTTGGTAGGATTTCAAAGAAAAAAAAAAAACCATCTTAAAATTCTTTAAAAATGGTTGAATTTCATGAGAATTGAAACTTAAAAAAGTCTAATTACCAAAATTGTCCTCATTTTTTTGAAAATTTTTTATTTGTTAACCTAATTTAGGGACATCATTGTCTATAAAAAATTTTCCTTTCCAATTCTTAATCAAACTAAACAGAAAAAAAAAAAAATCCTTAAAAATTCAGTTATTTTAGTGTCAATGATATCCAATCACCAAAAAAAAAAAATCCTAGAAATTCATTCCTTTCCTTTTCCACTTTGAATTCCAATACTTATACGGATTTAGTTCCAAAGAGAGTGCTAGGTTTCTTACCTAATCTGTTTCTCAGCCTCTCTACGCTGGGCTGGGCGGCGGTGCAATTTGCAAGACTACCTAATCCCTCTTCTTCCTGCTTTGTTCATGGTGGCTATCGTCATTGCCCGAGAGATCGAACACCATGTTACCCTCTCTCTTATCTTGCTGGGCAACATCGCTCGTCGGAGAGTGAGCTTCTTAGCATCGTTGAGAAGCTGCAAATAGATTCGATTTCTTATTCGCTCCTATCTTGCAAGCAGTTCCTCATCCGCCAACAAATTGCGATTCGATTTCTAGCTTCTCAAGGTTCAACCCTTACCTACTCTGAATGCAGAATTTTCAAGTCTTGATTTTATAAAACTCGTCATTAACGTTTCGATCGTGTTATTCTCAATCTGTATAAAACTGATAAACATATTGGGTTTTCTTGGTAAAAGATGATTTTGTTATGAATTAGTAATTTAGCTCCACTTGGATTCCTAAAAGAGGGGGAAAAAGGAAGAAAAAAAAAAAAAAAAAAGCAGAGACCTTGTTTTATCCATAGACATTGAAAAATAATCATCTTCATTTTAACCATAGACATTAAAAAAACCTCATGGCATGGTTTGGATTGTAACTGGTGATTCAACCCAACCAATTCGATTTCCAACTTTTTTTTTTTGTCTTAATCTGCTTTTGTTTGGATTGTAACTGGGTTGTCTTTCATTTTGATAAAGTCAACAAATCTGTTTTTTGCATTTTGGGAAGTGTTCAGAGTGGAAAAAAACAGATCATATAAGATAGTTTGAGAAAGAA
The DNA here is from genome assembly GCA_033060915.1 of Euryodendron excelsum. Classification (NCBI taxonomy): domain Eukaryota; kingdom Viridiplantae; phylum Streptophyta; class Magnoliopsida; order Ericales; family Pentaphylacaceae; genus Euryodendron; species Euryodendron excelsum. The sequence goes on from CM065390.1 coordinate 30,488,418, forward strand.
AATAATGAGCTTTAACATTTATAGAGCAGTTTATCTTTATTTATTAGGTGCAATGAGATTTATCTTCAATTATAGAGCAGTTTTGACTTCATTTTATAGTTGCTAGCTGCTAGTTCTTTTCTGTCTCTTATGTCTGATATATAATTGCTATATTTGCCCTACATTAATAATTTAATATAGCTGTATTGTGGATACTGCGCCCATAGGTCTGTAATTGTAGTGATCTGTATTGTGTTGATTTGCCTGGAGTTATTGGTTACTAGTAATTGTAGGATCTTAACATGAGGAAATCTGACAAGTTCCAAACAATGGTTATTTATACGTGTTAAGTTCGAAGGAGTTTCTTTTCAAAATTATTTCTGTAAACACTTGTCTTTTTTATTTGTAATAGGTTTAAAATGTCAGTTATCCCATATCATTCAGATTCCGAACTAGGAGAAAATCAAAATATATTTTCTGAAAACGGAGCTCACACTACTGCAACTCCAACCATTACTTCAACTCAAGCCCCTAGCTCAAATCCTAGGAAAAGGAGCTCTAGATCGGTTGTTTGGAATGACTTTGAAAAAATTAAGATAGATGGTTTAGACTAGGCTACTTGTAACATTTGTGGTCTGAAGCTCAAAGCAAATAGTAAAAATAGAACGTCACATTTGCATGACCATTTGGCTACGCATAAGAAATCAAAGTTGGGATCAAATGAAGGAATAGGTGATGGAAAGGTAGAATGTCATACGAATGTGTTTAACCAATAAATATCTCGGAATGATCTTGCTTCAATGATCATTTTACACGAGTATCCTCTCTGTATTATTGATCATTTTCGATTTAGAAAAAATAAATTTTAAAGTTTTAATTTTGCTTTTCTAAAAAGTTAAAATATGAATGATGTATTTCACTCTTTGTTGAGCAGTTGCACATATATTACTGTGTTTGAGTAGGGATGGCAAAATAACCTGACATCTCGAGTCTTTACTCTGCCCTATCTTTATTGGGGCAGGTATGGAGTAATATCAATCAAGGCAGGGTGAATTTAGTGACAAGGTGCAATAAATCGTCTCACCTCAAATCCACCATGTTTATACATATATATTTATATTTTATATGCATATATCCTACTTAAATCTAATTATTGTGATTTATTTTATTTTATATTATTTTATTCCTTTCTTTATCCATGATATATTTGAAAAAATCAAAGGTGGGGCAGGTGTGGAAAGTGATTAAGCTTGACAGGGAGGGTATGTGGGATGGGTTACCATGGCGGTGTGGGGCGGGACGGATAGGAGCCTCCTGACCCCGACTCAAACCTACCTCATTACCATCCCTAAGTTTGAGTGGAATGCAGCTTAATAAAAGAAGAAGGCCTATTCCTGGTCGTGGCAGTTGGGTAGATCAGAGACGGTGAAAAAGGTGGTTATGCAAAGTGCTAATGACAGATGGGAAGCGAGAGTGTATTCTTAATCTGCTATGCCATGCATATGGTAGGAATGAGGCATTTGTTTAGGATAATGTTGTACATAGAATTTATTTATCTCACTATAATCGTATTTTTGTCCAAAACACATAAGCTATTGGTAGTGTGTTAGTTATATGACCAAAATCGTCCATTTCTCTTAACAAAAGTCTTAGATAAGGGTAAAATTTACAGAAAAGCAAAAAAAAAAGAGTGTAAGTCTCGTATTTTATAGATACTAAAGTGAAAACTAGTCATAACTGAAGGGTTCTTGATGTAATTAACCCATATTATATCATTCTATGAGTAATTACATTTTATCCCTTTGTGATTTGGCTTTCACATAATCGTATTTTGGTTATGGTTTTAGGTTTCTGATATTTAAAATTCGATGGAACCTTTTGAAAACTGTTTCGACACTTGCGTTGGGTTCCAAACCTTTTTGCGACCTCATCACTTCAATCCCCAGAAATTTTAGATTTCTGTTTTCTAAAATTCGATGGAACCTTTTGAAAACTGTTTCTGTTAATACCGTGTGTGGTAAATCGGCTCTAGAACTTGTTTTTGAATTTTTTTTTTTAAAAAACATCCCAATTATAAGAGCCAATAAAAACTTGTTTTATGGGTTTCCGGAATCATTTGGATTTTGAAATTAAAACGTTGGTGTTTTTAATGGTTTCATTTTTTTATTTTTTATTTTTGTTTCCGAGAACAAGAAAAATGAGATGTTCTTGAAAAATTTTGTTTCTAAGAGCATAAAAACCAAAACTAAAATTGGAACTAGAACTGGAATTGGAACTGAAATTAGAACCAAACATAGAATCCCTAATGATTTGGGCAGATTGATAAATCAATAACGGGGTTAATGGTTTTAGTAAACATTAAATTCTCCCATGATTTGGACAGATCGATAAAGGGGTTAACGGTTTTAGTAAACATTAAATTCCTTCGTGATTTGGATGGAGCTGTAAAATCTTACGTGGTTAACTCAATTATCCTTAAAAATTTTCTCTAATTTTTTTGTTCCTTTTCTCTCACCACCCATTAACTCATTAACCAATCCATTGGCCTGCCACCATTCCGCCAGCACAAACTCGAAAGAGATCTAAAAAATCAACAGTCTGAAAGAAAAATGACCAAAAATTTTTTTTTGTCAATAAAGAAAAACTGAAAAGAAAATTTTGAAAAGAGATCGATGTGTATTCCCTTCACTAATTTATGTGAATGGATTGTCTCTAAATACAACAAAGAGCAAAAATGGACATCAAATGCTAAATTAACTTTTTCTCAAAACAGATCAGTCAAAGAACAGAGGCCAATGTATAAAAGGTATAAATAGAGAGAAAAAAATTTAAATGAAGGGAAATAGAAGAAAGAAGAACAAAAAGAGAGAAAAAATTAAATAAAGTGAAATAGAACAAAGAAGATCATAGAGTAATGACTACTCGAGATACGACTAATAACAAAGCTTCTCATATGTATATACTAGAAGGATGTCATGCATTATGTGCAAATGCTATAGTACACCTAATTAGTCTTTTTACCACTAATGTAGTAATGGGCAGTTATAGAATCTGAAAAAGCAGTTTAGTTGTGAATTTTACATAACTACCTTTGCATGTGTTAAATGTAAACTGGACAAGCTTTCTATTTTGAGTCATTTTTGTTAACTGAGGAAAAGCTTTACCAAAATGAAGGCTTTACCAAATTTCAAGAGTTTACTTTATAATTATATAGATATATATATACATACACATACATATCTATCTACTATAACAGAGAGGAGAGGCGATGTTTCTTCTGCCCTGGCGAATTACCCATGCACCCCGCCTCAATCCTATTATTTACCATGCTGCCACCCATTAAATCTTGCCAAAACATTCGCCACCGCCTTCACGCCACAATGCCGCCTACCTATTATTTACCATGTTGCCATTACCCATGCACCACTCTTCAATCCCATTATTTACAATGCTACCACCAGCTACATTACTCAGTGGCTATATTAACATTCATATCCCTTAGTAGCCCTCCTCCAACCGCCATATTGTTGCCAAACTTATGAGTTTTGACCTTTAAATCTTTGAATTTTATTGTATTTGTTCTTTTGCAAGTGGGATCCACGAACAAATAGACAAGAGTGTCAATATACTTCTAAAAATCTTAGTAATTTATTTTTAAATGTCATCCTACAATAAATATGGACTCACAACAAATAAAAGATAACCAAAGTTTTCGTTCCACTAGAAATGAACAGAGAAAAATTAGTAAATAAAGTAGCTAACTAAGCTATGTTACTTGGAACCTGGATCGTTATGGTATGTGAAACGAGAACGGAAACGGAAACGTGATACGTCACATATTTTAAAATACGGTACGCTAGGAGTAAATTTTTATAAAGTATACTATCAGAATTAAGATACTTCTAGAAGAATCTTCTTTAATAAACAAACATTTAATAAAACCTAATTTATGTTTTTTTCAAATTAATCATCTAAAAATACATTCTAAAAATATTATGACTTTTTTTTTTTCATATTGTTATGCCAAATTTTTATTTTTTCTATATTTTTGTTCATTATAGTTGATTTTTTTTCCTTTTGTTAGGCGACCTTTAAAGATATAAATAGAAAAAAAGTTTAGGATCGCTTTGGATCGCCAAACTCACCGTTTTAGAACGCTAGAGTACCATCTTTCAAAATGTCATTTCAAAAACGTAATTCGCTAGGGTAGTAGAGTAAAGTATTACAGTAACAAGGTAACTAACCCAGAAATAATGCCTCAAATTGATTAAAAAAATAGGGAAAATGCAACAAGCAAGAGAGAACCAATGTTTTTGTTCCACTAGTAATGAATAAAGAAAAATTAGTAAATAAAGTAGTTAACTAACTCAGAAATAACAACATTCTATTAGTGATATATACTCCTTAAAATTGAAATATTTAATAACTTATGAAAGAAACAAATTATAAAGAAAGTAGTTAACTAACCCAGAAATAATGACTTTCTTTTGGTGATATATACTCCTTAAAATTGCAATATTTAATAACTTATGAAAGAAACAAATTATAGCTCCATATAAATAGATTAAAAAAAAAATTAGGAATCATCACGGTAGTAGTGGAAAGTTATACGTGTAAAACTTATTAAAAAAATTCTTATATAGATAAGGCTGGTTGTGACAAATGTCACAAGAGAGTAGAGTTTTTTGATGGAGGTTTCTTTTTCAATTAAGTCAATAGAAGAGAAGAATTTTGATAGAATGAGACAGTGGCGGGTAACATTGGTGAGAAAAATGATGTTAAGGTTGGGAATTATATGTGTGACTACAGCGATACTAGTTTGTGAATTATTTTTTTGTTCCCTCGATTTTATATGATTAATGAAATAATGTTATTATCACGTGCTATTTTTTTTTAATTTATTATTAATGACATAACGTGATTGGCACTTGCAAAGCATGTGCCGAACCACCGGTACGTGTGTGTATATATATATATGTATTATTAACCGTGTCCAAATTTTTAACTGAACCTGAGAGGCCAAAAGATAACCATTCATTGCATTGGCCTTTGGGTTGAACTTCGAACTGGGCAGTTCAGGCTTTACCGGGAATGGTGGTGGTGGTGTTGCGTGTGCGAAGTTGGTGACGGTGGAGAAAACTTGTAACACACATACCGTTAATAGGGAAAACTTCAATGTCATTGCTGAGCCATAGCATGAAGCACTGGTTGAAGCTCAATGGCACATACGTTTGTGTGTATCCATTCTATCACTATTTCGTTGGTTTTCCATGAGTTCAAATTGTAAGGGAGGTAAGTGGTCAGTTTAATCTACATGGGGGATTATGTAATTTTGTGTCAAACTATAAGGGGTAAAATGTATTTACGCTATTATCCTATTCTCTTTTTTTGTTTTTTTGAGAAAGATCAATTACAAGTATAGTTAGCAAGAAGTGAAGATTTATCAGGGTGGAGGAGTTAGTAAGTTATTAGGCTATTTTAGTGAGTGAAAGCGATAAGAGAAGCAGATATTGTCTAGCCACCATGCTCCTGTGGTGACTCAAATTTCTGAACTCGTTTAAGTTGAGATTAGGTCACAACCATTGGGCCAAAGGCCCTTGTCCTATTGTCCTATTATGCAATACTATAAAGCAATGTTTTGAAACAGACCATTGAATGAACTGGAAAAGAAATCCGCTTCGAGTCATTGGTTCAATTATCGGGTCAATCGTTATTGACTTGTAATGTCATAATTATGTCATTAATTTATTTATTCATAGTAACAATAAATAAATAGAATGAATAAATACTAAGCCTCCGTTTCTTTTTGAAAATTACTAATGGACAGAATTTTTTTTCATATTTTCGATCATTATATTTAATTTTTACCACTTTAGGTAATCTTTAAGGAGATAAATAAAAAAAAAATTTAAGAGAGCATTGGATCGAAATTCACTATTTTAGAACAGAAGTGTATCATATTTTGAAACGACATTGTAAAAACGTAAATTGCTAAAATATTAGCGTTTTTCCTGGTAACATGGTCATGAACAACAAAGAACAAGCCCAGGCCTACGATACCAATCCACATGCCTTTACAGCAGTTCTAGGATGTATTAAGTGGCCAGACATGTTTCTATCTAACAAGTCAATATACTTGCATTAAATTAAGCAGTTTTAGTATACTGAAGTGAGACACAGCTAGAAGCACTTGGCTAAACTCAACTTCAACTATATTCTGTAGGTGTCTATAAACTTGACTAGCATTAAGTACCCTTCTACATGCAAAGATAACTGCAAATTGCAAAGCACCTCTTGAATCAAGGAACTAAATATTGTTTCAATTTGGTCGAAACAGTGAAATTTTTTTGGTTTTGGTGGAAACCAAGATGAGACGGAGGCTTAATCGCAAAATTCCCTGGTTTCCATCGAATAAATGAAGTTTCAGCATCTCTCGACCGATCAAAACACCATGGCAGGTCGAAGCATCACAGTGAATTTGACAAGCACCATGAATTTTGAAAAAGAAACTGATTTAGTGCAGCGAATCAGACAACAAAGGAAAAATTTTTAGAAAATTAATTGATTTCAACAAAGATGTGTCCGACCCAACGGCCCTAGCCATCAGATCTGCGGAAAAAAAGGAAAAAGCAAGAGAAAAAGGTAGAACAGAGAGAGAGAGAGAGAGAGAGAGAGAGAATAACCTGGCGGCGGCTAACTAGCGATTGAAAAGAGCGGGTTGATTCGGTCGTTCGTCTCCAACTCCTTCAGATCTGGGAGTCCGGCCTTTGGCGGTTCAACCTCCCCTCTTCCATGTAACTTCTTCAGTTCTTCTCCAAGCAAACCCTCTGTGTCGCGGCACTGGTTTTGACGATGGTTATAAAATTGAGACTTTGAGAGGGTTTGATTGGGAGACTTTGTAGCAATGTTTTTGGTCATCAAAGGAACTTAAGTGACTTAAAATTGCTAAATGTAATTGTTGTTTTGCAGGACACGTGCATAGCATCTACAACCCCACCCATGGATCAACGTCCTCTTTTCCTTCTCATAATTTGGGATCCTTTTCTCTTTCCTTTTATTTATTTTGCTGTTTATGTAGCAATAGGAACTTCAATGGAGAGAAGTTACAAAACCCTTGTCTATATGCACCAAGAAACATTTGGTATTTTATTTACTTATCAATCCTAACGCAAAAGTTGCTCAATCATGTGTAAGTGCTTTTTGTTGGCTTCAGCGACATTAAAGCAAACATTTGGCAGCCAAGATAACAGGGTTACAATGAATATAGTTTGCGATTTCGGATTTCTAAAAAGATCAAAAACCCACTTGGAATTGAAAACGGCTACACATTTAGGCTCTGTTTGGTATTGGTATCTATTCAGATTTCAGTTTTAGTTTTGTTTTTTGTATTTTTAAAATAATAAAATTTAAAATTTACTATTTTTTCTTGTTTTTAAAAATAAAAAAATGAAGCTATTGAAAATATTATTATTTTTATATTGTTTTTATTTTTATATAAAAGTAATTCTTAAAACTTAAAAAATATCTTTTTAATAGTTCTAAAACTGAAGTGTTATTTGAAGAATTTTTTGAAAATAAATTTTAGAATTGACTTACAAAATACGTTTTTAACAAAAATAATTTTCAAAATTAATCTGTTAAATTCAATTCTATCAAATTTCAAAAAATGAAAACAAAAACCGAAATTGTGACCACACAAAGCCTTTAACATTTTTTTTTCCTCCGATCATTGTAACCCATTGAACACGAACACAAATATAATCTGAATTTCAAAATGTAAAAAATGCACACCCCACTAGAAAAAATCTACCATTGCTCTGAGTGAGAGAGAGAGAGAGAGGATTTGGAGCGTACCTGGATTTGGATGCTAGCTGAATCGCAGAATGAAGATCACTGGAACGAAGTCGAAGTGGGGAGAGAAAGAGGCTGATTGAATCTTTGAAAACCCGAAAAATCCCCTTATTCACACTATACATGTCAAAACCCTGTCGGTTCGAATGACCCGTGTACGGGTCAACCGGTTTATAAGTTTCATCGCCCGGTCAAGTTGTTTTTGTGAAATAGAGCGCTTTTTTAATCAAAGGGTTTAAGGGTTAATCCAGACCGTTTATAGGTCCGGGTCACGATTCAACAGATTCGACTGGCCGGTCCGGTCCGAGTTTTAAAGCATCGTTACAAAGTCTCCCAATCAAACCCTCGCAAAGTCTCAAATTTCTAACCATCGTCAAAACCAGTGCTGCGAGAGACAGAGAGAGGGTTTGCCAAAGCAAAGGAGAGGAGGGAGAAGAACTGAAGAAGTTATATGGAAGAGGGGAGGTTGAACCGCCGAAGGCCGGACTCCCAGATCTGAAGGAGTTGGAGACGAACGACCGAATCAACCCCCTCTTTTCAATCGCTAGTTAGCCTCCACCAGGTTCTTCTCTCTCTCTCAGTCTTGCCCTCTCTGTGTTCTACCTTTTTCTCTTGCGTTATCCATTTTTTCCGCAGATTTGATGGCTAGGGCCGTTGGGTCGGACACATCTCTGTTGAAATCAATTAATTTTCTGAAAATTTTCCTTTCTTGTCTGATTCTCTGCACTTTCTTTTTGAAAATTCATAGTGCTTGTCAAATTCGCTGTGATGCTTCGACCTGCCATGGTGTTTTGATCGTTCGAGAGATGCCGAAACTTCATTGATTCGATGGAAACCATGGATTTTTTAGATTAAGCCACCGTTTCGTGTTGGTTTCCACCAAAACCAAAAAGTTTTCAATGTTTCGACCAAATTGAAACAATATTTAGTTCCTTGATTCAAGATGCAATTTGCAGTTATCTTTGCATATAGAAGGGTGCTTAATGCTAGTCAGGTTTATAGACACCTACAGAATATAGTTGAAGTTGAGTTCAGCCAAGTGCTTCTAGCTGTCTCACTTCAGTATAATTGCTTAATTTAATGCAAGTAAATTGACTTGTTAGTGAGATAGAAACATGCCTGGTTACTAAATCCATCCTAGAACTGCGGTAAAGGCATGTGGATTGGTATTGTAGGCCTCGGCTTGTTCTTTGTTGTTTATGGCAGTGTTACCACAAAACGCTAATATTTTAGCAATTTACATTTTTGGAATGTTGTTCCAAAACATGGTACACTTATGTTCCAAAACAGTGAATTTCGATCCAATGCTTTCTCAAAATTTTTTTTTTCTATTTATTTCCTTAAAGGTAACCTAAGGAGGTAAAAATCAAATATAATGATTGAAAATATAGAGAAAATAGAGTTTTGATAGAAGAATACAAAAAAAAAAAGGTTATAATGCTCCTAGAAATGTGTTGTCATATGATTAATTTGAAAAAATAGACTATATCTTATTGAATGTATAATGTTATGAGAAAATTGATCTAGAAGTATCTTAGATTTTAATAAGGTAATTTATACAGGTATACCCTTAGCGTACCACATTTTAGAGCATGTGGCATATCCCGTTCCCGTTCCACGTATCGGATTGATTTACATTAGAAGTAATATTGGTTTATGAGAATTTGGAAAACAATATGCTGTTGAATGTATTTGTCTTCCCTGTTCTAGTCTTGATTGATTTTTGAAATACTTAATTATCATTCGCATCTTTTTCAGGAGGGTGTAATAACTTACACAGCAATTCATGGCTGACTTAGAAAAGTTGCTTCTGGAGGCAGCAGGAAGAACCAGTACCGTGGGGAGGAACCGCCATTCGCCTCCAGCAGCTAGAAGGCAACTCGAGGGTTCATATTCTGATGATGGAAGTGACTCAAAGGATGATGACTCGGATGATGATCGCTGTTATGCAAGCAGGAAGCCCTCTGGATCTCAAGTTCCTTTGAAAAAGAGGCTACACCCTGCCGAAAGAGATGATGGTCGGAGCAGCCAGGAAGAAGCTGATGATGCTGGTTATGATCACGACAGTGACAGTGGTGATGACTCTGTCGGGAGTGATCTTTACAAGGATGAAGCTGATAGGAAAAAGCTTGCAGAGATGACAGAACTTGAAAGAGAGATCATTTTGTCAGAACGTGCACAGAAGAAAGATGATAAAATAATGCGTGAAAAGATGAGATCAAAGCGGAATGACAAGGTGCCCCAACCTAGAAAAGAGAAAGAGAGTCCACTTCGTACATCCTCTCGGGGTGTGCGCTCCTCTGCCAGATCAGCTGACAGAGCAGCGGCCAAGGATGATGCATTGAATGAGTTACGAGCAAAACGACTGAAGCATCAGGACCCCGAGGCTCATCGGAAGCTGAGGGATGCACCAAGGGGAGGCTCAGGCAGCAGGGGCGTTTCACCAATCAAGCGCAGAGCATTCACAGCAGCCAGTATAAGTAGCTCCTGTCGGAGTGACAGTGGGTCCCGTAGTGAAGATGAAGATTCAACGGCGGAGGGGGGGATGGCTGACAGCAATGAAGACAAGACCTCACCTGATTCAGAGGTGCCAACATTTGAGGATATAAACGAGATCACTATCTGGAGGTCAAAACTGGCTAAATGGTTTATGGAGCCATTTTTTGACGAGTTGATTGTGGGATGCTTTGTGAGGGTTGGAATTGGGAAGTCGAGATCTGGGCCTATCTACAGGCTCTGTATGGTCCGCAATGTTGATGCGACGGACCCTGACCGACAGTAAAAGCTGGAGAACAAAAACACATACAAGTATTTGAATGTTGTTTGGGGCAACGAAAGTTCTGCTGCCAGGTGGCAGATGGCTTTGGTCTCTGATTCCCCTCCTGTCAAGGACGAGTATGACCAGTGGGTTAGGGAGGTGGAGCGTAGTGGTGGCCGGATGCCAAGCAAGGAGGATGTGCTTGAAAAGAGGGAGGCCATAGAAAAAACCAATACATTTGTCTACTCAGCTGCCACTGTGAAGCAGATGTTGCAGGAGAAGAAATCTGCCACTAGGAGGCCTTTAAATGTTGCGGCTGAGAAGGATCGGCTGAGGAGGGAGATGGAAGTGGCCAGAAGTAAGAATGATGAGGCAGAGGTGGAGAGGATCAAGGCAAGACTGCAGGAACTGGAGGCATCTCGGCACACTCAGGAGAAAGATGCAAAGGCTATACGGCTGGCAGACATGAACAAAAAGAATAGGGTTGAAAATTTCAAAAATGCATCAGATCTAAAACCGGTGGATACAAGTTTGAAAGCTGGCGAGGCTGGGTATGATCCCTTTTTAAGTTGATGGACTAGGTCAAGGAATTACTACGTTTCAAAGCCCAATGGAGGAGATGAGGCAGGAGATGAGGCTGCTGCTGCAGCAGAAGCAAGTGGTGATACTACTGCAGCTGCCGGTGGAGATGGTCAGGGACCGAGTGGTGGGTTCACTGCAGAGGCTGGCATGGTAGCTACAGCAGCAGCCTTGGAAGCTGCAGCTGGTGCAGGGAAGTTGGTGGACACGAGTGCTCCTGTGGATCAAGGAACGGAGTCAAATATGCTGCATAATTTTGAGCTTCCAATATCGTTGGCTGTGCTTCAGAAGTTTGGTGGGGTCCAAGGAGCCCAAGCAGGATTCATGGCAAGAAAGCAGAGGATAGAAGCAACAGTTGGATGCCGAGTCCCAGATAATGATGGAAGGAGACATGCTCTGACTCTTACAGTTAGCGACTACAAGAGGCGCAGGGGGCTGCTTTGAACTGTTATGCTACACACAGAATGTTTTTAAGGTAAAAATTCTGATTTGTGTCGTCGTGTGTCAAATTTAGCAGCCTTTTTGTTGGGAATTTGCAACCTGTAAACTTAATTTCTCCTTCAAATTGTTTATTTTTCAAGTATTGTTTGAAGTCGTTTTGGAGATAAATGCATGTGTTTTGTCATCTTGCAAGTCTTGTTTAAAGTTGTTTTGGAGATAAATGCCTGTGAATTTGTTTTGGTGAATGTCAGTCCCAATGGCGGCAATTTGACAATCGTAATTGCCTGAACCTAATATTTATCTATGTGAATCCGACCCAGGATATAGTTGAATGGTAAGAGAGAGGACAAACCAAATTGCTTGTCTTTCATCAGAAGATGATTCAGACCAATGCCACTATTGTCGACCCATTTTTAGCATCCTTCCATTCTTTGGAGTTTCTATAACTTGAATTGAATCCTTCCTATTTACAGCAGATTCATTGTTTAGAGTTTTATGTGAGAAACAGATAGTCAACCTCTTGTATTGAGTTATTGTCTAAGGTTTTCTCTTGTTTCATTGATTTAGGAAAATCATAATTTTATTACTCTGGATTGTGTTTCATTGCCAATTCTTGTTTGGTCTGACAGTATCTTCTACATAAGTACATTGGCTGGTTATCAGTTTTTCCATTGTAGAGTTTTGAACCCCCAATTTTCTTTCAATTAATATCGTCTAGTTATTGATAATGTGATCTTTGGTGGGGGTTGAATTATGATAATAATTAGCAAGCTGGTAAAGTTTCATCTTGGTTCTCTCCTTGCTTCGGGTTCCCTTCTCCAATTTCTGTACAAGTTGCAGCCATGATTTATTGGTCAATCCCAGAACTCTCCGTGTTGGATTGTAGTTCAGGAATAGGAAACTTGGTTGATATTCTTTTGGCTGTTATTTTGTTAGGTGAACCATGCCTTGAAAGATTCATGTTTAGAGAACAAAATTCATGTTTCAGTGAACCTTTTTTTTTCTGTTCTAAGGAAGCTTATATAATCATATTACAAGGCAGCAGCTCGTAGGCCAACCTCGAAGTCCCCTTCCAGGACTCTTATTGAACATTTAGGGAGGTCTCTCTCTCTCTCTCTCTCTCTCTCTCTCTCTCTCTCTCTCTCTCATGGTAAGACTTGATTTAGTCCCCTTCAGCCCTGAAAAGAGCATGGAGATACAACACTAGCATATGAGCCCAATGAGACATGATTGAACAACTTTGATTATTTTACATATATTTGTTTGTATGCAAATATATGTATCTATATATCCAGTCTACACATATAGCTATGTAGAAATGAGCAAATTTTGTGATTAAGAAATGGTTCAAGTCAACTCTGTTTTTCTTATTACTTCCTCTGGAAATTGGAATGTCTCATGATCTCATGAGGCAACTACTTGTATCTGTTGCTGGTTGGTTGTGAACTTGTCATTATTTATGCCTCCCTCTTTAATTCAATCAATCAAACCAATGTTCCAATTTTTTATTTTGGCCTGATATCTTCAAATCGTATGCCACAAATATCAATTACTTCGGTTACACAACCATAGGTTTGTTTAATGTGAGATCTTCGGTAATATTTCACCAGCTCTTATTTTGGGTAGTCTATGGTACAAATTTTTTATGCATAAGATGAGGGTGGGTATTGGCACAATGATAAGGTTACTTCAATGCGTTAACCCGAAAAAAAAAGAGGGTTACTTCAATGCGACACGGGCGTCAGGAGTTTCAAACTGCGGGAACTTCTCTGCATTCGAGAATAGGGTAGTGTATATATGATCTTCTCCAAAGCACAAACAACTTCTCTGCACGAGTGGATAAGACTATGTATATGATCTTTTTGAAATCTCGTAGTGACCGAGAGTCTTGTGCTAAGGGGGAGAGGGAAAATAGTCTAGTGATTAGGTAGGATTGGGTGTTCGGTAGTAATTTTTATTAAATAATAATATGTGATGTGTAAATACATTATTAATTTGAATTTGTAGTGTAGTGGAGAGATGTATTTTTTCTTAAAAACTCATACAAGATTTATCAGTAAAATGATGTGATTGAATATGAGTCATTCACTTTTTAATAAAACACTTATCATGATGACTCTTAATTACAATAATGTTACTGTCATATTATTCTAGTGAGATTTTTATACAAATTTTTCTGAAAGAATAGCATTTTTCTTTCCTTAAATGATGACGTGTGATATTTTTTCTTAAAAATCTTTTTACTACACTATAAATTCAAGTTATTAAAGTAGTAACATACTACATGTCATTATTTAATAGAGATTATTACCGAACACTCAATATTACCTAACAAAGATTTTTTTCTAGATTTATGAATATGGTCATAGGTGATTCAGTCCTCTTACATACAGACCCACACACGTGTGTATATATAGAAGCAAGTGATAGAAGCACGTTTGAGTATACAACATGGCTTTGAAATGATAGAAATCATTTCTATTATGAAAACTCGGGGATGACTTTTACAATCATAATGTAAGCAATGAGGTTTTTCTTCGATTATTATGCGTTTTTTTGGTCGTAAGAAGTTAATGAAGAAATTTTTAGTACTGAAGTATCATGTCTCAGTGCTATTAAGGCTCTTATGTATATTGTAAATTGTACAAGGCTCGATATTGTATTTTCTGTTAATTTATCGACAAAATATAGTTTGGCACCAACTCAGAGACATTAAAAATGGATGAAGCACATATTTCGTTATCTTCGAGAAACAACAATTATGGGTTTATTCTATTTCAATGGACCAGAATCAGAGTTAATTGTTTGTGCAAATGTTGGTTTCATCTCTGATTCAAATAAAGCACGATCACAAACCAAGTATGTATTTACTTATGGTAACACTACTATATCTTGGCGATTTGTGAAATAAATACTAACTGTAAATTTTTCAAATCATTTTGAGATCATCGCAATTCATGAAGCAAGTCGAGAGTGCATTTGGTCGAGATCTATGATCCAACATATTTAAGAAGTTACGGATTATTCTCGATCAAAGATATCTAAACGATGTTGTATGAAGCTAATGCAACATATATTGTACAAATTAAGGGAGGTTATATTAAAGGTGACAGACCAAACATATATCGCTAAAGTTCTTTTATACCTATGAAATCCAGAAAACAGTGATATTAATGTCTAACAGATATGTTCAAGTGACAACTTGACAGACTTTTTTATTAAAGCACTCTAACTATAACATTTAAGAAATTGGTACATAACATTGGCTTGTGTCGTCTCAAAGATCTTTTATTCTGAACAAGTGAAACTATTAACTTCATACTAGATGTATGAATGAAGGGAAGTTACATACTATACTCTTTTTCCTTCACCTATAGTTTTTTTTCATAAGATTTTTCTTGGTAAGATTTTAACGAGTCAGTTTCAACGCACTCATGTGTTACTATGCTACATAAGAATATTACACTTTTTTTTCTTCGCTAAGGTTTTTTCCTACTGAGTTTTTCCTAACAAGGTTTTAATAAGACATATTTTTGTAAAAAAGTCATTCAGAGGGAGTGTTATGGAAACAATGAAATCACTGTTCGAGGATGAGTTTTGCAACCATAACGAAAGCAATGATGTTTTATCTCATTATTGTGTATTTTCTTCGTCGAGTTGGAAAAAGACAAGAGGAAAGAGAGAGAGAGAAGAAAAGAGAAGAAAACAAAGAGTATAAGTAAAATATTTAAGTTCAAGCTGTGTTTTATCTTTTGTTTCATGATAGAAATAAAGTCTTGAATGATTAAGAACATCTATCTCTTTTGGATAATAAAAAAGATTTATCCTTAATAGTTCTAGAAGAACTATTTACCTATTATTTTATAATTTCAGAAGAACTAATTTTATTGTATATTATATTTGATTATTTTGCTTACTTTATATTCATCTAGTTTGATAACAATTTTCACATTTTATTATAGTAAACCGCTTTCAATTGTTGAAATACTAGTTGATGCACTAGTTTGTAAAGTAAGATCTAAGAGCAGAGAAATTAGTTGTTTATTACTCACCATTTCAACAATTTCAACTTGTCTAGGCCATGCATAACACACACTGTTCATTCATTGTGCTTGGAAGAATGAACATCTGCTGTAAAAGTGGGGGAATAAAAAACAATTCTTTACACGATTTTTGTTTTTTAATTGCACTGTAACACATAATTTCAATTATTTTTCTTCATACAATCACCATTTCGCGCCAAAGGGCAATAGAACAGATGCATTTCTTATATGAGACTTCTGTTATTATAAGATATTTTGATAAAAACTCTAGATTGTTTGGGGAGAGTTACATATGTAAAGTTAGGGTTATAAAGCAAACTTAACTCGTGATTGGCTAAAAAATAAAGATAAATTTAAATGCAATTTGAAACTTGTTAAATGTTTTAGATAAATTTAAATAACCCACTACTCAATTTATTTATATTTATAAGTTAAACTCGTAAATGTTAAAGCAAGCACATGAAAGATATAAAAGTAAAATATCCCCGATGGATCTTAGATAACAAGTGTACGTTCACGATCTCCCGTGACAAAGTCGTGGGGTGTTATTGGCCCAAAAGAAAAGGATACTGCAGGCACACTACCTTCCCACAATCTGAATTCTGAAAATTCAAAAGTCTTATTATCTTTTTTTTTTTTGGTTTTTGTATTACTAAAATATTAATTGTTTCCATGCTTTGTGTTTTTTGGTTAAATCAGATGAAGATCAAACGTTGGTGATGAGAATCCCCGTGGGTCATCCAAGAGTACTTGGGATGTGGTCGGCGCACGGCTCAGTTCGGCCCAGCTCCTCTCGATTCAACGCTTCTATCCTACGCATACCCTTAATTTGAGGTATTATTGTTGGGTTAATTATAAATAAACTCTTTAAATTATTATTCAATATTATTGAGATTTTTTAAATTTTAGAATAAATTTCATTTATCACCTTTGTACTTTGCTCATAATTTGACTTTGGTCTCTTTATTTTTAATTGTTCCATTTTGTCCCTTACGCTTTTAGTTAAGTAACAATATGATATCTCCGTCAAATTTTTATTAATAAAGGTGATGGAAAGTCCTTTTTTATTTTTTTCTTTTAAAAAAATAAAAAATAGTATTTTATTATTATTTTTTATTTTTAGTTGTTAATAAAATTCAAAAAATAAAACAAAAAACACTAAAATAGGTTTTTTTTTTAATTTTTAAAATATTGTTTTGGTACTATTAGCATAATAGTGACCTACAAATGTATTGAAAAAAAAAACTCATTTTAGTGTTTTTCGTTTTCTTTTTCGAATTTTGTAAACAACTAAAAAAAATATTAAACAAACACTGCTTTTGGTAATATTTTTATTTTTGTTTTTTTTTTTTTTTTGGTAATTTTTTCTTTTTTTTTGTTTTTTATTTTTAAAAATAAAAGGCAATGTTTGTTTAATATTTTTTTGTTTTTAGTTGTTTATAAAATTTGAAAAAGAAAACGAAAAACATTAAAATGAGTTTTTTTTTTCAATACATTTGTAGGTTATTTTTATGCTAATAGTACAAAAACAATGTTTTGAAAACGAAAAAATACCCATTTTAGTGTTTTTTGTTTCATTTTTTGAATTTTTGTTAACAACTAAAAATAAAAAAATAAAAAATACTATTTTTTTATTTTTTTAAAAGAAAAAAATAAAAAAGGGCTTTCCGTCAGCTTTATTAATGAAAATTTGACGGAGGGACTACATTGCTACTTAACTAAAAATGTAAGGGACAAAGTGAGACAATTAAAAATAAAGGGACTAAAGTGAAATTGTGGTTAAAGTGCAGGGGTGATAAGTGAAAGTTATCCTAAACTTTAAAACATCCTAAATTAACCCTTTAATTATTAATTTGTATCAATTAACTCTTTCTGTTAGCAATCTATTAGAAAAATAGATGAAAACTTGTCATTTGACTTATATAAAAGTATGATTTTATATTAAAATTGATATTCTCTTGTTATAATAATTGTCTAATGATTGGAATATCTCTTGAAATGTTTTGTAAATATAGGGACAATATAAGGAGTATTTCAGTCATTAGATAATTATCACAATATATATATATATATATATATTAGGTACAAAATGAACTTTCGTAAATATGTCAAAGTTACATGATAATTTTTTATTTACTTTTATAACAAATTGTTAACGAATTGCTGACAAAAGAGCTTGATTGATACAAATTGACAGTTGAAGGAGTTAATTTGTTACGTTTTAAAATTTAAGAAGTCTCAATGATACTGAATCATAATTCAGGGAGTGTATTTGTAATTAACCCTATTATTATTTTCTGTTGGATTTATTCATGATCTTTTTAAAATAAAACCACCAAATTCATAAAGTGATGGAAAAATTATTCAATACTCTTAAACCGTTATATCATTCTTATTACACCTCTCATAAACGCAATAGATCCCCTTGTTAGGTAGATCCAAACGT
Organism: Euryodendron excelsum; assembly: GCA_033060915.1. Lineage (NCBI taxonomy): Eukaryota > Viridiplantae > Streptophyta > Magnoliopsida > Ericales > Pentaphylacaceae > Euryodendron > Euryodendron excelsum. The sequence continues at coordinate 30,506,515 of CM065390.1, forward strand.
ATACATCAACTTATTTAATAAGAAAACCCACTATATTTATAAGAGGTGAAATAAGGGTGAAGTGGAACTTCAGTTTACGGCTCTTAGTCTCTATTTGGAAGGTCAAGAATTCAACTCTTGCAAAGTGCAAGAGATGGCCGTAAGAGATTTATTATTTGTGAATTTTCTAGCCCTGGTGTGAATTTCTGCTTTTGATAGGATCGAAAAGAGTATTAATTGATGTACAAAGTAAACCCAGACACCCCTCACCATTGTACCAAAAAAATAAAATAAAAAAGAGAAATTGTTAAAAAAAATTTGGCAGATAGAGCACATACAACTGTAATTAGTGAAGGTTGAGGCTATTTTTAATTGATTAATGTTTGATGACAACTAGTTAGAGCAATGGGTTTTTTCTCCCTCACACAAAAAGGCAATGTTACTTGGGCAGAAAAAGTTGGCGTTAGTGAAAGTATTTCCAAAGACTTCTAATACTTTTTCAACATATCAAATGAGAATGAGTACAAGACTTTCGAAGCTCTGGTACAAATTAATAGTTTTATTAGCATAGCATATGTTCTTCTAGGTGTCTTTCTAAGCAAATTGGGTTTAGGTAGTGATTGCCAACGAGTTGTGGAATAGGTTAGGCTTTAAACCTACCAACCCAACTTCGATTTGACTATATTATCAAAAGGATGAGATTATCTTGACGGTACGAAATCTTGCTACTTCATGTTACTTGGACATTTTTGCTGACAAAGTCAACAAAAATATCCAAATAAAAAGCAAAAAACCTGTAAATGTGACAACTTGATGTGTGCCGTAACAGGAACTCGAGGAAATCCCTATCCTTTCTAAGATAAGCATCGAATAGTGTCAAAATTATTCATATTTAGGGATAATATTATTTTCAATATTAATTTTCTTTTTCTAATAAGCATCATTTAATTATTATTTTATTTATTTATTTTCTAGGAATTTCTAATATTGTGTGGTAGGTTCACTTGGTCCCATTTAAGTGGACCAAATATTTTAACTAAAATAACATTAATTGTACCTCATAATTGAAAGTTTTTCTTATAAAAAGAAAATTGAAAAATGAAAACAATGGAAGGTAGAAGGGTTCCTACATTTTAACTATATCCAGTAACTTTGGTTGGCCTCATCATTGTTCAAGTTTGTAGTGTTAACTTGTAAGTAATGATGAAGGATGCTTGTAAGAAAGCATTTTTACAATAAGCAAAACCAAGTTGAATTAATACCAATTTTTAAGCCAAAACAAAGTTGTCACTCGTTGTGTTGAACTCTACCTAATAATTAAACATACTTGCTACATACATGGTACCTTTTCAATGAGTTCTAACAGAAAGCAAGAATGAAAATCTATTGTCTAATTTTTTAAGGGGAAATTTATTCGTACAAACTTTATACAAAAAAAGCGCTACAAAAATTATGTGCCAGTATTATTTAAAATTATGAGTCATAATAATAAGTATTTAGGTTTGAAACAAAAATACTACAAACAGTCACAACATTTTGTTAGTATTACTTATTTAAAAAATGCTAAGTACTCATTATTGATAAATTATTACAGAAGAAACTTCTTATAAGTCATTAGAACATGAGATTAAAGTATTGAAAGTTCATTAAAAAAAAAAAAAAGGAGAGAGAGAAAATTCTTGCAACCATTTAAAAAGTTGCATCTCTTCTGAGAAGATGCAACAAAAATGTACAGTAAAAAGAAGACCATATGAGCCAGCTAAAGAAATACACAAAAACAAAATCTTCTGCCCATGGAGTGGTAGTTGAATTAGCTTCAACAGAAGACTTAGAATCCTACTCTTCTCTCAATGGTTTGCGTGTTTGGACTCGCTTGTGTTAGTAATTGTATGAATCAGATGTTGTTGAGAATGTGCTGAATGTCGCTTGCAAATCAGTGGGACTTCGGTGACTGGCTTGCCCTTCCTGAATCAGTAGCTATGGCTTAAATAAGACATTTCACAACGGGTAAAAACCCTGTGGTCATCTTCAAAAAGTTGCTACACTAGTCATCCCTTCCCACATCATTAGCTCAACAAATAAAAAAAACCAAAACAAAAGCCTCTGCAAGTGATGATTCATTAGTCTTATATTGTTCTTATTAATTAACTAATCAACAAAATAATGATTCCATACCAAACATAAGGATTGGGGATAATGCCCCCAAAGAAAATGACCCAAGTGGAGCCAAGCCAGGCCAAGCCAAACTTCATGAATCAATCTCTTGTAGTTGTAGAGATATATATCATACATGGGTAATGTTAAACAATGATTAAATTCATACATAATTTATCACTAGCTGATGTAGGTGAATGAGAGTTATTTATTTTAAAATAAAATATCAAATATAATGACTCTTAATTATAAAAATATCGTTGTAACATCATTTTGTTAAAATTTTTTATATAATTTTTTTTAAAAAAAAGCTTTTTTCGTCTATATATATATATATATATATAATTCCAATGCTGCCAAAGAAAATAAGCCTAGTCAAGATTCATTAATCACTCACTTGTAGTTGTTGATATATGTTTGTTATATATATAGTTTTTCTCTCTTTGGGTACCCAAGTGACCCTTAGAACCCCGGGCTGCTTTTATAGAGTTTTGGTTTGGTTCAAAAAGTCCAAAGCACAAAAAGCACTTTTTGATTTCATTTGCTGCTGCTGCCATTGAAATGCTATCGGGGCTTTTACCAAAATAGAATTATTTTATTTAATAAATATTAAATCAGGGTCACTTTTTTAATATTTACAAAATACTAGTTAGGTGTCATTAGCATTGATGCTTTTCAATTTTAACCAATGACGCTTTCATTAAAACACTAAAAACGTCATTAACAATGATGCTTTTGTATCAGTAATTTTTTTTTTCAATTGTCATAATAAAGCAGAACATGCCCTAACTCCCCAACCAGGACTCCGATAGACGCGTTATCAGCGACAGTAGGTCTCGCGTGCCAGCACCGTGCCGCGTGTCAAGTTTCAAGTAAAATGGAGTCCGTTTGGCCAATTTGGCATCGCTGGACCCCGATTCTAACCTTATTTGAAAAAGCTAAGTGTTTTGGAGGGGAATATGCATTACCTTCCAACTGGGACTCCGATGGACGCGTTGTCAGTGCCAGTAGGTCCCATGTGCTAGCACCGTGCCACGTGTCAAGTTTCGAGTGAAATGGAGTCTGTTTGGCCGATTTGGCATATCTGAATCCCGATTCCAACCTTATGCATCAACTCTAAGTGTCTGGGAGGAAAGTATGCACTAACTACCCGACTGGGACTTCAATAGACATGCCATTAGTGCCAACAGGTCCCCTGTACTAGCACCGTGCTGCGTGTCAAGTTTTGAGTGAAACGAAGTTTGTTAGGTAGATTTGGCATCGTTGAACCCCGATTCTAACATTATTCAACATGTCTAAATGTCTTAACTCCTCAACTAGGATTTCGATGGATGCACCGTCAGCTCTAGTAGGTCTGGTGTGCCAACACCATGCTGCATGTCAAGTTTTGAGCGAAATCGAGTCTGTTTGGCCGATTTGGCATCGCCAAACCCCAATTCCAGCCTTATGCAACAACTTTAAGTGTTCGGAGGTGAATATGCCCTAACTACCTGATGAGGACTCCAATGGATGAACCGTCAGTGCTAGTTGGTCCTGTGTGCCACCACTATGTCGCCTGTCAAGTTTCGAGTGAAACGGAGTCCGTTTGGCCAATTTGACATCATCGAACCCCGATTCCAACCTTATTCAACAACATCCCCCTCCAACCTTATTGAAGAAGTGTTACAAAATTAGAATTATCATATATCAACTATATATACTCAAGTAAGAGGCCATGTTTTATACAAAAATAGGTGTAACATAAGTGACCACATCTTGGCCACAAGCAAAAATATAAAATACATCCTACATACCACATCGAGGTGCCCGTCTCACTCTCTTACTCTTTTTGACATATATGTGCGATACGAGCTCTGCAAGTGGCTTGATTAGCTGCGGGACGACCTCTGCGGGTGGCTTGATTAGGTGATGATCGGTAACTCCATGCCTTGATTTTGATGTTAACAAAACTTTATTTAATGTCTAATTACTTTACTTAGTGTGCAAATTATATCATACATTAATTAGGCTATGTCTTAAAGCTTAATATCTTGAATGCATTAAAGCATTTGTGAAACTTGTTAAGAAGATTTGAAGAGTGTGTTGAAATCTTGAAAGGATGGAAGAAGCTATATGGATTAAAGAGTCCTAAGTGCAATCTAATTTAAATGATTCTATCTCGAAGAGATTGAAGGTGCTAAAGATCAAGTGAAGTGACTATCACAAGTCTTGAAAGATCTTTTGAAAGATTTGATGAAGTCTTAACAAACAAAATAAAGTCATAATTGATTGAAGAAGTTTTTGAAAAAGAACATGCATGGAAGAAGAAATTTCAAAGCCTTAGAAGTCTAATATGGAACATCATTGAAGTACTTAAAGAATTGGAAGAAGGTTGAAGAAGTCTTGTAAAATGAAGCCTATCGAATTGGTAAGAGTCAGCACATCCACTTTAGGAGTTGACACATGAAGACAGCGGCTTGAACTTGAGCTTATGGAATCACCAAGAGTCGACACATCCCCTCTATCGCGCCCCGATTTTTGGGTCCAAGGTCCTTTCAGCTTGGAAAACAAAAGCACGGAACTCTGTCACTAGAACTCATCCTCGTAGAAGGGCAAGTGTGACTAGGTTTGAATTGAAAATTTATTTGATTAAGGGCTTTTTAGAAAAAAAAACAAGAGTAGCCACCTACATGCGCCGGTACTATTCCATTAGCAGAATGTCACGTGGCACCCATTGTACTGGCTTAATCTCGACGGTTGATTAAAATTTGGTCGATCTGATCAAAATATGAGCGCATGTAGCATACGCTCTGTCACCAGGAGTGTTCGTTTAAACTTTGCCTCAATAATTGAGCTAACCGAGAAGGTTTCGGAGGGATTGGTTGCACCTGGGGTGTTCTTCTAGGGTTTCTCGTGAACTTTCATATTTTTTAAAGTTGGAATGATTTTTAGAAGTGTGGGATATCATCTCGGGAAATGTGCATAACATGACATCTTTGCTATGCGTCTGTGATACACTTCGTGGGGGTTCAAAAGTAGCTGTTTTCGAGTTGCATGATCGGGGCCTTGGGAAGCGATCTCTTCAATCGGACCGTACTAATGGAAAGTACTCTGGAAATACTTTCGGTAATTCCTTGATTTATGCATTTCTCAAGTCGTTTGATGGTGCGTTGCAATCAAGGAATTAGAGGAAAAGTCAGTCTTGGCGGAGCGTCTGCGAGACGCTCCAGGGGTTACTGAAAGTTGTGATTTTTGAATCATACGATGAATGGCTTCGGGAAGTGATTTTTCTGATCGAGCCATATCGATGGAAAGATCTATGAACAAGCTTTCAAAATACGCATTTCTCAAGTCATTTGACGGTGTGTTATAACTAGGGAATCAGGAGAAACGGGAATTTAGACGAAGCGTCTGTGAGACGTTCTGGAAAAATTTTATTGAGTGGTGGGTGTTTAGCATTGTGAGGTCTTTCTTAGTTTAAATAGGGGTGTACGACGAGATTCGCCGTTCTGTAACCTAGGACCGGTGTTGCTTTGGGGCGCTATCGGGTTGATAGGGGTAAAATGGTCATTTTGACCAGACTTGGTTGGAAATGGTCAGGAATGGATCGGAACATCATGTTAAGCGTGCTAGGTCGTTCAAGGATGTTTTCAGGAGAATCTTTACCGTTCAGTGGGGTTTATGTAATGCTGGAGTGTTCGGAGGTAAAACAGTAATTTTGACCGGAGTCAACCGGAATGGGATCGAAATTGGGCCAAATGGTGCACAGAGTACGCCTAAGTGCTTAGTAACATTTTGAAAGGGTGGACTTACTGTTTTAAGGGATTTTAAACTTTCCCAAAACATACCTGGAGGCCCAAGGGGTAAGTTTGGTCATTTTTCACCGAATCGGGCTAACAGGCGTAGGTGTTGACCTAGGTGTTGGTCCCTAAGACTGCTCGGTCTTAGAGAGCTACCTGTAGGGTGGTGTTGGTTCTTGAGAAGGCCTGGTCTCAAAAAGCTACTTGTGAGGGTGGTGTTGGTCTCCGAGAATGCCCGGTTCCGGAGAACTATCGAATGACGGACATTCTACATTGGCGGGCTAATAGACGCCAAAAGTGAACCGTCTGGAATTTAATAAGGTGTTGGTCCCCGGGATTGGACGATCTTGAGAAGCTACCTAATTGGCGTTGGTTTTCGAGACTGCCCGGTCCCGAAAAGCTGCCTAGAATGATGTTTATGGCTTCATTTGGGCTTTGTGCGCCAAGGAAGCGACTAGTTGATTGGATTTGAGTTTAAAAGGCTAGTCTTGAGCTTGCGTGCATTGTGATGTTTGAAAAATTGGATCCGATCGGACCGAAAATTACCGAGCAGGCAAAAATGAGGTGCTTACAATTGCCCCTCTTTTTCTGTCTTTGTTTGTTGAAGGCAGAAAATAACAAAGTAAGAATCTCTTTTTGGTTGCGAGGCCATCGGAGGGACGATATGCCGGTAAGTTTGCAATGTTTCGAGACCCCTTGCGGGTTGCCGGTGTGGAAGATTTTGAAATTCGAAAAATCTTACATTTTGATTGGGATTTGAGTTGCCGGTTTGACGCGGTTCGGTTCAGATCACTTGATTTTTGAAAATGACTATTGAAAGCTTGATTTTCGACTTTTGAAAAGCCTAAGAAACAAATTCAGACTCTTGGTGACTTAAAAACTGGTTTTGGCGGGAAGCTGAATAGCTGGGCGCATGTGCTCCATGCGTTTGGCCTCTCTTAACCCTGGCGCATGTAGTACATGCGCCAATTGGATTTTCCTTCTGGCACATCTGCTACATGCGCCAGCCCGTGGGTATTAAAACAGAGCAGTCCGCGATCTCAGTATTGCGTTTTATGTTTCTAGCTTGATTCGAGAGCTATTCTGAAAGATTTTCGAGGAACTTCAATCAGGAATCAGTAGGAGGGTGTTGTGGGGTGTCGGGTGCTTGCCAGAAACCATCATAACCGCCGAATTCTCACCGGAAAGCGTGATTTTCGCCAGAGAACCTAAAGGTTAATTTTCTAGAAATTTCTTCAATTTCGATGCGTATGGTTCCGTTTTTTGTAAATGATCAGTGTAATCCTATGTTTTAGGATCTTTAGAACACAATGGTCAGATTGTTTTCGTGATTTGGTAAAGATTTCAGTGTGTTTTGAATGAGTTTTCATGTTTGTGGAATTGGGTTTCCAACAGGGTTAGAAAAAATTACCTCTACAGGCCTGGTCATTGTGTTTCTGTGTGTGATTTTTGCACCGGGGGCCTTAGAAAAAGGTCTAGAACAACCGTATGAAGTTTTGCAATTTTTTGAGAAATTTTGAATTTTTGAATTTTTAAAAATTATAAAAAATAGAAAAAATTGAAGAAAATTAGAAAACGGGTCCCATCGAAGGTTGAAAAATTATGGGACATTTTGAAAAATTGGGGTGACATTCTAGAATGTTTTAGGAGTTTTCGTGGATTTTTCAGACACAATGATGCAATCGGAAAATTTGAAATGACCGAGAAACCGATTTAAAAATTATGCTTGAGAACGGGACGCGTGTTTTGGAGGATAGGGTTGTTTTGGTTGACAGTTTGAGATGTTTCAGACTGTGTTTGTGAATTGTTGAATTCCAGGGTAGTGACTTTTTAAGGTGAAACTCTGCCAAAAGTTTCAAAAATTCCTAACACCTAACTTAAAAGAAACCCTTCGGAATAGCAACTCTTTTGAGAACGGGGCTTTTGAAGGGGAAAGCCTGGAGAAACCAAAACTTTAGAAAATCTTTAGGAGTAGGGTTTTTGAAGGAGAAAACCTGAAAAATCAATTTTAGAAAAATCGTAAAAATTTTGGAACGGGGCTTTTGAAGGAAAAGCCTAGGAAACCATTTTGAAAATTAGGAGTGGGACTTTTGGAGGGACAAGGCCCAGAAAACCATTGGAAATCATTTAGAAACAGGGCTTTTGAGGAGAAAGCCCAAGAAACCGGTTTTGAAACTTAGAAACAAACTTTTTGAAGAAAAAGCTTGAAAAATCGTTAGAAAGCGTTTAGAAACAAGGCTTTTGAGGGGAAAGCCCGAGAAACCATTTTGAAAGTTTTGACACAAGACTTTTTAGGGAAAAAGGCCCAGAAAATCGTTAGAACACATTTTTGGAAAACATGGCTTTTGAGGGGAAAGCCCGAGAAATCGATTAAAATTTGAAAACCAAACTTTTTGAGAAAAAACTTGAAAAACCGCCGAAAACTTTGAGATAGGGCTTTTGAGGGGAAAGCCCGAAAAACCGATTTGAAATTTTGAGACCAAACTTTTTGAGGAGAAAGCTTGAAAAATCGTTGAAAACTTTGAAACTGGGCTTTTGCGGAGAAAGTCTGAGAAACCGGTTGAAACTTTGAAATGAGACTTTTTGAGGGAAGATCTAGGAAAACCGCTATAAGACATTTGGAAACAAGGCTTTTGAGGAGAAAGCCCGAGAAACTGGTTCAAAATTTTGAAACAAGGCTTTTGAGGGGAAAGCCTAGGAAACCGACTTGAGATTTTGAAATCAAACTTTTTCAGGAAAAAGCTTGAAAAATCATTAGAAAACACTTAGAAACATGGCTTTTGAGGAGAAAGCCCGGGAAACTGGTTTAAACTTTGAAATGAGACTTTTTGAGGGAAAATCTCGGGAAACCATTGGAAAGCATTTAGAAATAGGGCTTTCGAAGGAGAAAGCCCGAGAAACCGTTGAAAACTTTGAGATGAAACTTTTTGAGGAAAAAGTTTAGAAAACCATTGAAAATTTTGAAATAGGAATAAACAGGACCTCAACCCCCCTTTTTTCTCTTTTTTCTTCTTTTTTTTTTTTCTCTTTTTTCTTCTTTGTTTTCTCTTTTTTTTTCCTTTTTTTTTTTCTTGTTTTTTTTCTGCCATGCTGACATATTTATCTCCTTTTTTTTTTTTTTTTTTTTTGCTTTTTTAACACATTCGGTGACTGATCAATTTTTGCGTGTCGTCACTTTTTCAGGATGTCTGAGGTCGGTGGTGACGGTTTTGACAGGAGGCGCCACGAGAAGGCGCCACGGATAGAGCTTGAGGAGGGCAGCAGCAGCCGAGGCGGCGCAGTCAAGGGCGACAGCATTATATGGGGACAATCTTCCGCTTCTTTGGGTGTGGCAGCTGAGAAGGATGCTACAGTGATGTCTTAACTTTGCGCTTGGTATGACAGTTACACTGAGGAAGAGCGGCAGATTTTCTGCAGGGCTTTTGGGTATATAGGATCACTTCTCTCCGTGAGGCTGGTACCGGGCTTGGTTGAGGCCTCTGCTACCCTTTGGTGTCCTGAGCTATGCTTATTTTGCTTCAGCAATTTTAAGATGGCGCCGACCCCTCACGAGTATGGGCATTTTCTCGGTCTGAGGAGCGGTCAGGTGGGTATTGTGGGCCCAGAATTTCCTCAGGGCTTTTTGTGTTTGTCATTTCCGGTCAGTTGGGACTCAGGCGCCAGATTCTACATTTGGACTCCCATCCCGCTTTTCTGGTGCTGGAGGTGGGCTTTTTACTAGATCATTTTGAGTTTTGCATTGGTTCGGCCACTCATCCTGGTGTTTGGTATACTTCTATGGAGTGGCCCGTCGCTCAGATGAACGCACTTGCCCTGATCTTATTGAGTCTTTTGGTGTTTCCTCAAGGAGATGGTTGGGTAGATGGCAAACTCTGTTCCTTGCTGCTGTTGATCTGACAGGGGTGTTCTTATGCTTCGTTAGCTGTGGGTGAGACATATGTGAGCTTCTCTCAGTTTCCGAGTGGGGATGATACTTTCTTTAGGGGGTCTCGGCCCCTTTTTTAGTTATGGGCTTTTGAGCATCTGTTCATTCACCGCATTACCTGTCACATATGGTATCTGGAGGTTGATCCTATCTGTACCTTGGTGAGGTTTCAGCAAGAGATCATTGACGGTGCGGACTGCCCCGATTCCTATACGACATGGATGACAGTCCTTCGGACGAGGAGATCCGATTTGGTTTAGTGGTATGTGGGTTTATGTAACGTTGACTCATTGTGGGTACGGACTTCTAGTCAGGTTTTCATCCCCTTGGTTGGCTTAGGGGGTGTTGTGCCCTTCTTTGGCATTCGAGTTCTCCGCCAGCTGGGCCGGACTAAGGACATCTTGTACACTGCCGTGGCGACAGGGTATCTAACTTACTTTGGTGATGACGTACCAAGAGGTGTAATGACTGAGTTGACAGGGTGGTGGCAGACTTTGGTGGCACATGACAGTTCAGATTGCCCGTTTTCTTTTGTCCCGATAGCCACTATTGATTACGGTAGATGGTTTCAGGTGTATGTTCTGGGGGACGCCGCAGCCAGGGATCCTCTTCTAGAGTCACCCTTGCCTTCGGTAGGGTATGCTGATCTTTTGGCCATTACTACCATCAAGGTGAGGCATCATCGGAGACTTTATCATGCCCAAGTAAGTGAGTTGGAGACTCAGCTAGAGGCTAGCAGGGGGCGAGTGAGTGACCTCGAGAGGCAGCTTGAGGCGGCTTCCGAGGCCAGAGACTGCCCCTTGGCTGATGTTTCCTGGGGACTTAGGCGCCCTAGGGGGTTTCGAGACGCCCTTTCTTCAGTAAAGGTTGACCCACGGGACGCGTTCATAGTTCTATTGAGGGACATGGTTCACACCCTTTCACAGGAGAGGGATTGTCTCCTTGATCGATGTCGGTGTCATGGGTTGAGCCAGTTGTCGACTTCATCTTTCAGGGCCTCCACTAGTGTCGACCTTTCTGGAGGGGGAGTGGTGACGCTGCTGTTTAGTGAGGTCGATCCTTCACTTGCGGCTCTAGTCCTGCGAGTCTTGCTACTAGAGGCTCGGATGAGGACTCATCGGATGGGGACGTGGACCATTACATCATGGTTTCTCGTTCTTGATGTGATTCTTCCTTTTGTCTTTCTTTTCCCTTTGTACCGTGATTCAGGATGTTTAGCTCTTTTTCAGGATCCCCTGCATTTGTAGGCATGCTTATATTAGCTTGATTATCATGATTTTGTTATAATGGACTCTACCTTTCCTTCGGGACATGTCATCATCTGCCTACTCCTGCACTAGTTTGTTAGTTTAACATGTATTATAGTAGGGATTATATCTATTGTAAGGTAGGAACTATTTCCCTGGAATGGAATTCTCCTCAGGGTGTCCTTGACAGGAGCCCGCATTGTTCCTTCTTCTTGGCCTATTGATTTCGAGAGAAGCCTCTTCTGACGATCACAACTTCTCCTTGTCTTTTCCTACCATGATCTGGGAATGATCCACTTGATGGTTAAGATAAACCTGAGAAGGGTGTGAAAAATTTTCTTCTTTTTTTTATTTTTGCCTTTCTTGCCATCGGCGCCTTTGTAGGTTTTCACCGATCCCATCTCTGTCATTTTTGAGTCTTGGTGTCCTTGCGAGTTTTCGCCTAACCGACAGGTTTGTATCTTGCCATGCCTCTATCTTTTTATACGTAGCGCTCTTTCGAGTTTTCACTGCGCCCTTGGGGTCATGCTTCTCTCTCTTTTTTTTTTTTTTTTTTTTGCACAATAGGGTACTCTTTTACAACTAAGGGAGGACCTGCTTGTCCGGGGTGAGAACTTAGATATTTCGGATATTCGTTCCCATTTGAAAATCATCATCTTTCTCGCGTTGGACTTAGTTTAGATTAGACGGTTTTCATTGATCAGAAAGGACTTTTTAAGCTAGGTTGTAATGAGTTTAGGTTATGGGGCCTTGGAAGAAAGGGTATGGAAGGTCCAAGGTGTTGTACTTTGTTTGGGTTTGTTGTGGACCGATAATCACTCTTTTAGCATTCCTACTTTGGGTCTTCTTTTTTTTCTTCACAAACTTTTACTCTTATAGGGTTCCTTGTTTCTCTTGGTTTTTTATCCCAGCTCCGGTGTTCGCAGAGCCTGTTGAGTTCTCAGGGCACCCCCCCCCCCCCCACCTTTTTTTAATACTTCATTGTCTCCTCCTTTTTCAACGTACGAGAAAGCTTTCTCTCTTCTCACGTTCCGTTTCTCTCATTTTACTTTCCAAACTTACTTTCACCCATTATGGGTGGTGATCACCAGGTCAGGTTTGTTGAAGAAATGTAATTGGTTTAAGATGGGTTATAGCAAGGGATATGGTGTATGGGGAAAATGAATTGAGAGCCTCTCATCATATCAATTTAACCCGACTAATCTTCACGAGTCCTTTCGCAAGAATTTTGATGATTCAGGAAGGGAATACATACATTTCTTTTAGCAAAAGTTCACAGGTCTCTCTTCATCACAATTAACTTTCTTGTTGCTTAAAATAAAATAAGAGCTTCTAGTTTATACAAAGTAATGTTTGATTGCGTCTGAATTCAGTGGGTTGGGAAACTCTTGTCTGTCCATCTTTGCCAATATAAGTGCTCCTCTTGTCAGGACCTTCTTGACTCTGAAAGGCCCCTCGTAGTTTGGAGCCAATTTTCCTCGAGCTTTTTCCTGGTTGGAGATGATCTTTTTCAGTACCAAATCCCCGACTTGGAAATTTCAGGGTCTCACTTTCTTATGAAATGCCTTAGATAACCTCCTTTTATAGCATTGAGCGTGGTAAACAATGGTCAACCATTTCTCATCCAGCAGGCACAGTTGAGCGTATCGATCTTTGATCCATTCTACCTCTTCTAACTGAGTCTCCATCAGTACCCTCATGGAAAGAACTTCTATCTCGACGGGGAGCATAGCTTCACTGCCGTAGACCAGGTCATATGGGGTTGCACTAGTAGAGACCCTCATTATGGTTCGATAGGCCATGAGTGTGAAAGGGAGCTTTTCATGCCAATCTTTGTAGTGGTCAATCATTTTTCGGAGGATTCTCTTGATGTTTTTGTTGGCGGCTTCTACTGCCCCGTTCATTTGTGGCTGGTAGCTTACTAAATTTTGGTGGGTGATTTTGAAGCTTTGACACAATCGGGTTATCAAGTCATTATTTAGGTTGGTAGCATTATCAGTGATGAGTGATTCCAGAACACCATACCAGCAGATAATGTGCTTCTTGATGAATTTGTTCACCACCTTCTTGGTGACATGTGTATAGGATGCGGCTTCAACCCACTTTGTGAAATAGTCGATAGCAACCAAGATGAACCGGTGTCCATTTAAGGCTTTTGGAGAGATTGGGACAATCATATCCATTCCCCACATAGAAAAAGGCCACGGGGCGGTCATTGGTTGGAGCTCGACGGGTAGGGTTTTGATCATATCCCCATGTATCTGACATTTGTGACAACGGAGGACAAACCGAACATAATCCGTTTCCATGGTGGTCCAATAGTATCTCGTCCTGAGGATCTTTTCAGAGAGAGTATGGCCATTCATGTGGGGCCCGCAAGTTCCTTCATGGACTTCCCTAATGATTTCTCCTACCTCTGCTATATCCACGCACTTTAGGGGCCCTAGGGGGGATCTTTTGAAGAGCTCATTTCTAACTAGAAAATATTGGGCTGCCATCCTACGGATCATCTTCTTATCACTTTGTATAGCCTGAGCAGGGAATTCTCTAGTCTGCAATATCTTTTGATGTCGTAGAACCAAGGTCGCCTATCTAACTTGGTGGAGGTGTTGAGGCAGTGAGACGGGGTATCTCGAACAAAGATTTGAAGGAGGGATTTTGGAACCATCATCTATTTTGATAGCCGCAACCAAGGTAGCCAAGGCATCAGCAAAACTGTTTTCGGTCCGGGGAATATGGTAGAAATCTATTTTTTGAAACCTTTGACAGAGGTCCTTGATTTACTAATGACAAGGAGAAAGTTTGTCATCCCTGGTTTGATACACCTCCTTGGTTTGCTAAATCACCATATCAGAATCCCCGAAGACCATCAACTCCCCAATCTTCATCTCTACTGTCAATCTCAATCCCAGAATGTAGGCTTCATACTTGACAATATTGTTGGTGCAGAGGTCGAAGTTTAATTTAGATACAATGGGGTAGTGATTGCCCTTCTTGGACACTATGACTGCCCTAATTCCAGCTCCCTTTTTGTTTGAAGCTCCATCGAAATACATCTTCCAGCTATAGTCTTCTTGCTTTTTAGCTTCAAATTCGACGTACAAGATATCTTCGTCGGCGAAACTGGGATCCATAGGTTGATATTCCTCGATGGGGTTCCTGCCAGATAGTCGGCTATGACTTGCCCTTTAATTGCCTTACGGGTTGTGAAGACTATGTCAAATGCAGCCAAAATCATGTGTCATCTGGCCACTATGCTGGAAAGAGTGGGCTTTTTGAACAAATACTTGATTGGATCTATTTGAGATATGAGGAAAGTGGTGTGATGCAACATGTAATGCCTGAGCTGATGAGATGCCCATGCCAAGGTGCAACAAGTTTTTTCTAGCATAGTATATTTGACCTCATAGGGTAAAAACTTCTTGCTAAAATAATAGATGGCTTGCTCCCGTCTCCCAGTTTCATCGTGCTGTCCCAGAACACACCCCATTGAAGTCTCGAGAACTGTTAAATACATTAAGAGGGGCCTTCCCAGAGTTGGCAATACTAGGATTGGGGGCTTCAGGAGGTACTCCTTGATCTTCTCAAAAACTTGTTGGCAATCTTCATTCCATTCGTTAGAGGTGTCCTTTTTGAGCAATTTGAAAATTAGTTCGCAGAGGTGAGTCATCTGAGAAATGAATCTGCTAATGAAATTCAATTTGCCCAAAAAGGATCTAATTTCGGTCTCTCCCCTCGGGGGTGGCATTTAAGTGATTGACTTAATCTTAGCAGGATCCACTTCTATCCCCCTCTTGTTGATGATGAACCCTAGTAGTTTTCCAGATGAAATGCTAAAAGTGCACTTGGCAGGGTTGAGCTTGAGCTGATACCTACGGAGCCGATCAAATACTTTTCGTAAATTGATCAAATGGTCTTCTTGGGCTCTTGATTTGACTATCATGTCATCCACGTAAATCTCTACTTCTTTGTGCATCATGTCGTGAAAGAGAGTGACCATGGCCTTTTGATAGGTTGCCCCAACGTTCTTCAGCCCAAAGGGCATTACCTCGTAACAACACACTCCGCATGGGGTGATGAAAGCTGTCTTCTCCCGATCCTCTTAGGCTATTTTGATCTGGTTATATCTTGAAAATCCATCCATAAAAGAGAACATTTCGTGGCTCGCGGTGTTGTCTACCAGGATATCTATATGAGGCAAAGGGAAGTCGTCCTTTGGGCTTGCCTTGTTGAAATCTTGAAAATCGATACACATTCGAACCTTTCCATCCTTTTTCGAAACTGGGACAATGTTAGCCAACCATTGGGGATATTCGACCACTTGCAGGAACCCAGCATGGAACTGCTTGACCACCTCCTCCTTGACTTTCAAGCTCCACTCGGGTTTGAGCCTTCGGAGCTTTTGTTTTAGAGGCTTGATCTGCGGATCCAAGGGCAGCCGATGCTCGACGATGGATTCATCCAACCCTGGCATATCTTGGTAGGACCATGCAAAGATGTCAACATAGGTAGCCAGTAACTCCAGCATTTCCCGGCGTTCCCAATGATCTAGTCATATCCCTATCTTGACCTCTTTCGGGGGTTCCTTGCTTCTCAAATTAACTGTCTCTATCTCCTCAATATTAGGAGTCTTGCGGTTGTCATGCTTCTCTAATTGCTCCAAAATCTCTTTTGGGACCTAATCAGTGTTGTTAACATCAAGCTCAATTCCCAAGAGTTGGTAGTTGAATTTAGTTTTGAAATCGTGATTAGTCAGAATAGGCACTCTTGTGATTAATTGGCCAAGATGTTGGATGTGCGAGTTCCTGATTAAAATAACAAGGGAAAATCATTCAGAATAAGGAAGTAACCCTTTCCTTTTTCATATATGGATATTTCTACTACAGCTTTTGATTGAAAATTGAAACAATAATAGAAAGATAAACAGATGACGAAATTTTAGAGAGTTAGAAACTTATGAAGTGCCCCGGTAAGCCGGTACTGAAACTTGCGCACTCGAAGGAGGTCCTCACTGTTCCAGTTATCGAGATTCTCTCTAGGAAGAGCGGGCTTGATTGTGTTTCCACGCCTAAGGGTGAGGGAACATCGATCATCAGGGCTTCTTGAAACTGATTGGCTCGGCTGCCAGCTTCGTTCTTTCCCTTCTTAATGCCTTTGTCATCTTCTGTCAAGCAAAGCCCTTTGAGTTGGAGTGTCATCTCTTTCTCTTTTCCCTTTCCTTATGCGATTCTTTGCCGTTTTCTCTTCTGGGCCTGCTCCTTGATTTCCTTTCTTATCGGCTTGTATTCTAGGCCAAAAGTATATTTTTGGGACGAAATGTCGGGAATCTCGGGAATCCCTTGCAACCTCCTCCCTAGTCCTTTGCCTGGCTGATATCCGTTTTTCTAAAAGTATCGAGCAATCATTTGTGCATTACTTGAATACTTTGGCTCGACCATATCTCCCTCGTGTATGGCGGTGACATACTCTAGAGACTGGAAGCAAGATGGGGTAGCTAGTTCAGTGTAAGGAATGGTGTCAGCTTTGTAAATCGCAAACTCTTTCTCAGCGTAGATGGAAATTAGCTTAGCCTTGATTATGAATTTGACCTTTTGATGAAGGCTGGATGGCACTGCCCCTGTTGAATGAATCTAGGGCCATCCAAGCAACATGTTATAGACCGAAGGTATTTGCAGAACTTGGAACTTGATGGTGAAGGTAACATGGCCTATCTCGACAGGTATCTTAATTTCCCCCATTGTTTCTCTCTTGGACCCATCAAAGGCTCGTATGACAATGCTGCTGTGTTTCAAGTGAGATTGGTCCATCCCAAGTCTTTCCAAGGTTGAGTACGGGAAAACATTTAGAGTTGATCTATTATCCACCAATACCCTTAATACGATCATCCGTTTGGTTTTGATGGTTATGTGTAAGGCCTGTGTATGTCCCGTCCTATCTGCGGGGATCTCATCATCAGTGAAAGTAATGACATTTGGTGCCATTATGAGCCCCACCATATTTTGTAAATTTTTTGGGGTAAAACTGTTTGGCACGTGGGCTATTTTAAGGATCTTAAACAAGGTATTGCGATGAGTTTCGGAAGTGAGGAGCAGGCTTAACATAGAGATGTGGGAAGGGGTTTTCTTAAGTTGCTCCATCACATCATAGTCATTCTTCTTTAACGCTTTAGAAAATTAAGAGATTTCGTGCTTTATTAAGGGATTGGAGCATTCTCTCTCCTTGTCCTTGTCCTTTTCTTCTTTTCTCTATTTCCTCCGAAGTATAGCATCGGCCTGATCTAGTCATTCCCCCAATTTCTGTAATGAACTCCTCCATAATTTGAGTAGGGGGGTAATTCCAAGGCACCCTATGCAGGTCGGTGACTGGTGATTGGGACAGCAACGGTAAAGACATTTTTTCTAGTATTGGCACAAAAACGGGTTCTAGTTTTTCCATTTTGGGGAGGATGGGTAAGGTAACGGGTAATAGAGGGATGCCTGGAGGTGCGGGATCATATATGGGAGGCAGGGGTCTCATGGCTCGTCGAGGGTTCGTGTGTGGGATGAACCCGACCATTACAACCATGAGTTCTAGGACTTCTGGCTCTGGGCAGGGATGAGAATGATATGGAAATATGGAGGGTGAGGTAAGGCTTCAGTGGTTAGGATTAAGCTGGTTTGCATAGGCTGGATGATTAGAAAAGGTTCTAATATGACGGTCTCAGAAAGGTTAGTTGCTTGAACTTTGATTGGGAAAGGGGTTCCTTTTAGGATGAGGATTTCTTAAAGGCCCTTGGGTTGCTGCTTTGGAGTCGGCCAAGCTTTATCTGGGTTCCATTCTTTTCTGTCATCCTGAACAATTTTCAGTAATTTTTCAGCCACGGCCTTTAGTGTTGTGGAAATGTCGCCCAGTTTTCCCTCTATCTGCCTTAGATTGATGGCTCGATCATTTGGCAGGATGGTCATTTTTTCTACGGGATCCATGGCCTCTTGCATTGGTTGTTTCCCTTGTTTTATGGTGAGGATCCACACAGCATTTTCCGCATGGCTTTGTTGGTCGGGAATATCACCTTTTCTTAACATTTGTGCTGCTTGCTTGGTAAGGATCGGTGTTCGGAGTACAGGGGACATTTATGTTCCTCTCTTTCCTTTTCTTGGAGCAATGGTGATCTAAAATGCTAGTATCTCACCAAAAACTTTTGCTAGTCTTTTGGTAGGATGAGAGGGGGAAGGAGAAAATAAAAAATAAAACAAAAGGGTTATATGTTAGGTTCTGGATTTGGAAAGGTTTTATGCAATGAATAGCCTAAGGATGCCCCTGCCTTTTGAGGGGTACTAAACATGATGCTTTGGCTCATGTCTAGAGATAAGGGGTTGCCCCTGCATGCAGTATTATACCTGCGCCTGTTCATTCATTCATTCATTTGTCAACAAGAACAATTTTATTAAGCTGAATTCGCTTTGGTACATAGAATTTCTCAAAAATACATAGAAATGGAGAGGGGGGACATTTTTCTTGGGACTTCCGCCTATTCTATATTTACATCATGAGATGCTAAACTACTCTTGAGTTTTTAGATTCGCCATCTTGAATGGGAGTTGGTAGGAGATCTTGATTTGAATTGCCTTTTCGTCTTCTTGGCAGCCCTATCTCCATGAGCAGGGAGGGATTAGGGCCCGCCCTTATGAGATGACTTTGATGCATGTCATGAATTCTTAGAGTCTCTTAGTACCCTTAGGAGTTTTGGGTTGGCTTTAATTTGAGCGACAAGGTCTTTGGGCCTTTCTCTGGGGGTTGATTAGATGCATGAAAATGCAATGACTTGAGTTACTTTGAGAACTCTTATCTTGGACTGAATTCCGATGCATTATGATGCAAAAGGATACATACATAATAAAATGGTAAGAATTAAATAACATAATAATCATGAATTGAGCAGAGTATATAAAGGGAAATAAAGCGGTCACCCTTTCCTCCTTGATTTTGAAATTGATGCTTGTGTCCTAAATTCGGCAGAGATTCGGTTATGCATGAGGTGCTACATGAGCATGAGGTTATGGGTTTACTAATACTTCCTAAAAGCTCAGTTCCCGAACCTTCAAAGCTCTGGCGTCCACCCCTGAAAGGGTGAACTCCATTTTTGGTTGGTGATTCAAGCGGGGGAACTATCAAGAGACCGTAGGCTAAGAAACTGACACAACATCTGCCCACAGTCAATATATTGTTCCTCCTTCTATCTAGAAGGGTAGTAACTAGGTAATATATGCAACATGCAAATGCAAGTGAGCGCACCAAGTGTGTGTGAAATTTTTGAAAATGGAGGAAAGGACCCAACAACACACATTATATCCTGTTCATTCATTCGCATATATGACAATAAATAAGACATGAAATAAAATGTGAACAAAGGTCCACCTACAAAAGAAAGATGCAAAGAGTTAGTAACTTTTCAAAAAACTCAATGCAAGGTAAAATGGACGGTTAATGTAAGAGCATGAATGTAAGTAATAAATGCAAGTGATGACGCTTGTTTGAAAGTCGTTTTGAAAAATAAGATTTTCTTTGGAAACTTGAAAAAATTTGAAGCATGGATAAAATTGGACAAAGCAACTGGAGATTCTGGGTGACTGAAGGGTGAAGGGACATGTTAATGGCCTAACTCTCTAAGTGTCTGCAGTGGAGTCGCCAGCTGTCGCGCTCCAGTTTTTGGGTCCAAGGTCCTTTCGGCTCAGAAAACAAAAGCACGGAACTTTGTCACTAAAACTCGTCCTCCTAGAAGGGCAAGAGTGACTAGGTTTGAATTGAAAATTGGTTTGATTAAGGGCGTTTTAGAAAAAAAAAGAGTCGCCACCTAACTTGATTAAGGCGAGTTATGGCACCTAAAACTAAGTGTTAATATGAAGATTAAACTTAGGGCTTTTGGAAAAGATTTTGAAAACTCCCTCAAGTGAGGATTTTTAAGAAAATAGGTTGTTTGGCAACCTTTGGAAAGATTTAAGCCCTTTTGGAAAATAACTCCATTTTGGTCTTTCAAAAACAGAAATTTATGGTTCGGGGGTTAGTTACGTGTAGGGAAGATATCCTAAGATCATCACCCTACTTCGCCCTTTTGGTACCTACATGTCTAATCACCCTTAATTCACTCACTAGCATGACCGGTTACCATTGTCCACTTAATATCCATTTTAGAACTTCGAAAAATGGGTTTAGTCATCACTTTTCGGATGAATGATACATGATGTAAGTTTTTGGGAAGAATTTTGAAAACATGGGAGTTTGAAGGGGTTTGAGATAGAAACTTTGAATTGATAGGAACTTTTGAAAAAGGGATTGGAGTTGAAATGGAAGTTATGATTGCACCATTTTAGGTTGCCTACGTATCTCATTTAACGAGAATCAGGTTATTCGTAGTTCGGGCAAGAGCCTGATGGAAAACAGACACGTTAAGGCTTTTGGAAAGTTTGGAATACGCTTTGAGGTCTTTGGAAAATGACTTGGAAATTTTGATTTGAAATCAAATGTTGAAGTGTTTTGAGATAGAGTTTTGAATATTTCAAAACGGGGTTTTTGAAGTGTTTTGAAATGTTTTTGAAACAACTCAAGGGAGTTTTGAAAAATACTTTTGAATAACTCAAGAGAGTTTTGAAAATGTTTTGAGGTCTTAAATGTAGAGTTTCGGGTTGAAAATACCCTTGTGGACTTCTCTTTGAAAAAATTTTTTGGAAATGGATTTTGAAAACACCTAAGGCTTTGAAACCTTAATATGGACAACCTTGAAGGTTGTTCTTGATATATCACCTTCCTTTGGAATCCCTCACCATGGGAAGGGTAAGGACACCTTAGGGTTGTGAGTTCTTGAAATCATTTTTGAGAATACTTTGAAGGTAGAGTGTGGGAATATTTGAAAGGGTTATAGAGTTGATGTTTAAAATCTCAAGAGAGTAGGAGGTTTTTCTAAAATGGGGAATGGGAATAGTTTTAAATAGAAAGATGATTTAAAAAGGGGTCCATGAGTTGGAACCTTAAAGCACACTAACCTAGATTGAGTTGGCCTAATGTTAGGGGTGACCTAAGGTTAACTAACATGGGTTAAGTTAACTTAGAGTTGAGGTGACCTATGGTCAACTAGCTTGGGTTAAGGTTAACCTAGGCTTAGGCAATTAGGGTTAGCTAACTAAGGTTGAGTTAACCTAGGGTTTGGTTAGGGTGACCTAGGGTTAACTAACTTGGGTTAGGTTAACTTAGAGTTGAGGTGACCTAGGGTTAACTAGCTTGGGTTAAGGTTAACCTAGGGTTAAGGTGGCCTAGGGTTTGGTTATGGTGACCTAGGGTTAACTAACTAGGGTTGGATAACTAGAATCAAGTTAACCTAGGATTAGGCAACTAGGGTTAAGTTAACCTAGGGTTAGATAACTAGGGTCAAGTTAACCTAGGGTTGGACAACTAGGGCCAAGTTAACCTAGGGTTGGAAAACTAGGGTCAAGTTAACCTAGGGTCGAATTGGAAGATGGTTTTGAAATGTGGTTTAATGTATTTGGAAAAGGGTTTTGAAAAACAAGTCATGTTATGCAAAGGATTTTGGTAGACAACCTTTTGAAAATAATTTCCATGAAAATTTGACTCTAGCCAAGAGTATGGTTTATATGGTTAATGTTTGGGAATCATTCCAAAGAAGGTTTCCTCATGACCATTATAATCATTATCTTGACAAGAGTATGGGGTTCAAGAATCAACATAGTGATGACAACTTTTGAAGAACCATTGTTAATGTAAAGATGGAGATAATGAATTTTTTTTTAAAACCATTTTTAGGAAAAAGATTTTGAGAACCATTTTTTAAAGGAATTATTCTAACAAGTTAAGGTCCCTATGGCCAATATAAAAAAGAGTCCACTCAAGAGAAGGCTCTATGGGCCATTCCAATCACTGAACTTGAGAGAATAACAACCTTAAGGATCAAAGAGTTAGAAAATCATTTTCGTGCAAGGAAAAGAGATGGAAGCCATTCTAGCAATTTAAGGGCTCATATGGCCAATATAGAGGGGAGACCACTCAAGAGAGGGTTCTATAGGGCCATTCCAACCACCAAATTTGAAAGAATAGAATCCTTGGGGATTAAAGAGCTTGAAAACCATTTTTATGTAAGTTGGAATGCAAAGATGCCAAGGTGTGAGCTAGGGGATTAGTGGGAGATTTTCTAAAGCATTATTTCTAAGGTCTCACCCTAAACTTCAATGAACCAACTCTTAGAATCATTTTGAGAGGAATATTGAACTTGACAATAACATGGAAATAAAAGTAATGCAAGTTTTGTTGCACATGGTTAGAAACATGAAATGAAGCCAAGCACACAAGACATGATCAAGTTAGCAAAATGCAAGGGGCTCATGAATACATATAAGGCTTTTAGGTTACACCACATAATCAAGGGGCTCTTAGGCCATACCATCTTAAAGTAGGCTAGTGAGAGATCCCCCTACACGGTGGTTTTCACTAGCTTTCATCTAGGCATGAACTAAAAGCCCTCTTGGCTCAAGCATGCAAGAAAGGGGGGTTGAAGATGTGGATTAAAATAGAGAATAGCCTAAGTAAGCTAAAAGGGAGAAGAGAAGAGTGGGGGAAGACAAAAATGTAAAAGAGATACCACATTTTGCCTTTAACACATTTGTAATCTTCAATAGATGCATTGACTTGAACTTGGAAGGTTTCTAGTAGGCTTAAGGGGTTGAAAGGAGGGGTTTAATGGTGTATAGGGCTATGAAGGTGAAGTGTATAGGCTAAACGGAGGTAGAATCTAGCCTAAGTGTTGGAGGAGTGAAATATATGTAAAGATTCGAGGTTCTGGAGTAGTTTCAGCAAAGCTTCGCATTAATTTTTGGTTCTCGAATATGCAAAGGGGGATGCTGTTATTTATAGGCAAAATTTTGGACACATGTGCATGTAGGACATGCACCTGTGTAAAATTTACACAGGCACATGTGCTACATACGCCGGTACTATTCCATTAGCAAAATGCCACGTGACACCCATTGTACTGGCTTAATCTTGACGGTTGATCAAAATCTGAGCGCATGTAGCATACACTCCATCCTCGGGAGTGTTCGTTTAAACTTTGCCTCGATAATTGAGGTAACCGAGAAGGTTTCAGAGGGATCGATTGCACCCGGGGTGTTCTTCTAGGGTTTCTCGTGAATTTTCATGTTTTTGAAAGTTGGAATGATGTTCGAAAGTGCGGGATATCATCTTGGGAAATGTGCATAAAATGGCATCTTTGCAGAGCGTCTGTGATATGCTCCGTGAGGGTTCAAAAGTAGTTATTTTCGAGTTGCATGATTGGGGCCTGTGGGAAGCAATCTCTTCGATCGGACCATACTGATGGAAAGTACTTTAGAAATACTTTCAGGAATTCTCTAATTTACGTATTTCTCAAGTCGTTTGATGGCGTGTTGCAATCAAGGAATTGGGGAAAAATTCAGTCATGGTGGAGCTTCTACGAGACGCTTTAGGGGTTGCTGAAAGTTATGGTTTTTGAAGCATACAATGAAGGGCTTCGGGAAGCGATCTTTCCGATCGAGCCGTATCGATGGAAAGAGCTATGAACGAGCTTTCAAAAATTCCTTGGTTTACGCATTCTCAAGTCATTTGACGGTGAGTTATAACTAGGGAATCAGGAGAAACGGGAATTTAGGAGGAGCATCTGTGAGACGCTTTGGGAAAATTTTATCGAGTCATGGGTGTTTAGCATCGTGAGGTCTTTCTTAGGTTAAACAGGGGTGTACAACGAGATCCGCCGTTCAGTAACCTAGGACTGGTGTTGTTTTGGGGTGCGTTTGGGTTGACAAGAGTAAAATGGTCGTTTTGACTAGATCTGGTTGGAAATGGTCAAGAGTGGATCAGAACGTCATGTTAAGCTTGCCAGGTCATTCAGGATGTTTTCAGGAGAATCTTTATCGTTCGGTGGGGTTTGTGCAGTGCTGGGGTGTTTGGGGGCAAAACAGTCATTTTAACCAGAGTCAGCCGGAATGGGACTGAAATTGGGCTGAATGGTGCGCAGAGTACGCTTAAGTGCTTAGTAACATTTTGGAATGGTGGACTTATGGTTTTGAGGGATTTTGAACTTTCCCAAAACGTGCCTGGAGGCCCAAGGGGCAGGTTTGGTCATTTTTCACCGAGTCGGGCTAGCAGGCACCGATGTTGACCTATGTGTTGGTTCCCAAGGCCGCCTAGCCTCGAAAAACTACCTGTGCGGTGTTGGTCCTTGAAACTGCCTTGTCTTAGAAAGCTACCTGTATCGTGGTGTTGGTTCCTGAGAACGCCCAGTCTTAGAAAGCTACCTGCAAGGGTGGTGTTGGTCTTCGAGAATGCCTAGTCCCAGAGAACTACCGAATGACGGTCATTCTAAATTGGAGGGCTAGCAGGCGCTAGAAGTGAACCGTCTGGAATTTGATAAGGTGTTGGTCCTCGAGATCGCCCGATCTCGGGAAGCTACCTGGATGGCGTTGGTTTTTGAGACTGCCCGGTCCCGAAAAGCTACCTGGAATGATGTTTATGGCTTCATTTAGGCTTTACGGGCCTGGGAAGCGATTAATTAACTGGATTCTAGTTTGAAAGGCTTGTCTTAAGCTTGCATGCATTGTGATGTTCCAAAAACTAAATCTAGTTGGGCCGGAGATTCCCGAGCGGGCAAAAATAGGGTGCTTACACCCTCTAAGAGTCAACACATCCCCTTTAAGAGTCGACACTTGGTTCATGAGGAGTCAACACTTAGCTCATCAGGAGTCGACACACGGAGACAAATAGCATGACTTTGAGAAATCCGTAAAAGAAATGATACATTAGCCTACAAGAGTTGACACATGAAAACAAAATGCATGACTTTGAGAAATCTATAAAAGAGGCAACACATGAGCCTATAGGAGTCGACACATGAAGACATATTGCATGACTTTGAAAAATCCTTAAAAGAGTCGACACATCGAGATAAATTGCATGACTTTGAAAATATTCTTGAAAGAGTCAACGGATGTGCCCACAAGAGTCGACATATCGAGACAGTGCATTAGAGATACATGCTAAAACTTAAAGGAGTCGACACTTGGTTCCTTAGGAGTTGACACATGAAGACAGATTACTTAAAGCGTAGTGTTCAGAATAGAAAGGTGTCGACACATGAAGACGAGGGGCCTACCTAGGCCACTATAACAGTAATATTTTTGAACGTTCTATAACTTTGATCTTGCATTTAATGCAAGCACAACTACCTCCAACTGCTAGAATCAAAGCTAAGGCATATATACAAGACTCCCACAACATTTATATATAGAGAGGACATACATACAAGTGCATAATTGAATTTGAAGGAATAAACCTTAGCTGTTACAATTGTTTTACTGGGATATTGGGCTTTTTACTGATCTTACACTTATTCTATCCACTCTTTGATAGAGATACTTTGTGTAAACCTTATTTATTCTATTTGGGTGGCTTTGTAAACTTGTGAATTTGAATATTCTTGTTAAAAACACTTGTAAGTTTGAGTGAAACTTGGACAAAATCACTTGAGGAGATTTGAAAGCTTGAGAAGAGCTCTTGTGAGAAGTGAGCTAGGTACTTGATCAACTAGCACATGCTTTGTAATTCTTCATTGCATAGTGGAAGAGCTTTCAAGGGGTCTTGAGGGTGAGGATGTAAGTCACGAGTTGTGGCTGAACCTCGGTAAATCATTATATTCATTTTATGCTTTGTTTTTCATTTCTTATTTGAGATTGCTTGAACACATTGCACACATACTTTGGTTCTGCTATTAGATTGATTAATTAGATTGATTAATCAATTTTTAGTTAAAAATTTTTGTGATTATTTTTGAAACCCAATTCACCCCCTTGGGTTGCACACTTGGGCCAATAATGACTAGTAGGTGAAAGTTAATATGATGACTGTACTCAAAACGGTCTTAGCAAGAATCTTGTGTAACGTGTGCATCTCGGCCCGTCCTCTATCTCTACCTCTAGCTCTACGCGGAGGTCCAGCACTTCCTCCCCCCCCCCCCCTTTCTCTCGAGGCTCGCCTACCTGTGTCAACACGTCGCCCCCAGATGTAGACGGCTCGGCTAAATTCACTCGAATGACACATGACTAGACGATAAAGGCCTTATTGTTGGGGGCAATGGACCCATCAGAGTAGAAAGGTTAGTGGCAATGTTTGAATGCTGAAGAACATGCCTGAATAAGGAAGGCCTTTTATGAAGGGTGATGGACCCACTGGAGTAGAAGGGTCGGCTCTGTTTGAAGGGGCTGGCACCACAGTGCAGGGGGGGGTGGCGGAATAGTTGCATTAACAACGTAGGTCGCTGGTGGACGATAATCCTCTCGTATCAGGTGCATGGTCATATCATACATATGGTAGATGAATACAAGTGTCTGTAATCCTGTATCAACATCATATCTATGGTGAATGGTATCATTCACCTGTTGCTACATAGTAGACACACACTGGGCCTGCTTTTTGGAAAAATGATAAAGAAAAATCAATTAAAAATACTATAAAATGAAGCACTAGTCTAGCACAATCTAATGAATATAATTTTTTACAATAAACTGACCAAAATATCATGGCTTCCCCCATCTCTAAGGTACCCATCTGAAGCCCTATGCACCGAATTTCCAATCAAATGGCGCATGATATGTCGATACCACTCTACGTAAGGGTCATAGCATGACATAGGCTCCTGAGTCACGTCACCACCAATGACATGTTGTCGTCTGTCTCTCCATATAGTGGCAAAATGATAGTGGAAGACTAATAATTCTATGCCTGGTTGACCCCACCTGTCTATGCTATGCAGACCAATACAAATATCAGGGGGTGGAGGTATGCCCTGGCGATGTCCAAATTGTCGGATAACACGGCCAGGCAGATGCCACTTGACCACATCAAAGCAAATCAATGGTACCTCAACTAGTCATATGTTACTCCCAGCACAATAATAATCAAGGAAGGTCTCGATGATCTCATCGTGTCGACTATAAGGCTGCCACACAAACTAGATCATACAATATAAATTTATGGTTAATAAGTTGATATTAAAAATTTAACCACTTAAAAGGCAAGCAAACCTCATCATCTCCCAACCAATCAAACTGGTCTCTATACACAACAACAACATGGGTGGGGACTTTGTCAAGTGCAAGCTTACTCTTCCACCTAATTTGAAAAGAATAAAAATATATTTAAATAAAATACTGAGTTTAATAGTAATTGGACATTACATAAATATATTATTTGTCAACTTATAGGTACAGTACCTAACACCCCATGGCCGAGGGGGTCAGTGTTCATCCTGTATGTGTAATGGTTGATGTCCAAGAGTCGGCGTGGACTAATCCTAGGGAATCTCTCCTAGGCCCATAGTTGTTACAGAAATAGTGGAACACAATGATGTATGACATAAAAAATAAGAAATAAAGATATAACATATCCTATTTAGAATTGGCAATCCGTAGTAGTACCAAAATCAAAACACCTCCTATGTCCTTTGTGCTGGGCTTAGCAGTCCGACACATCATCCGATAAAGTGTGGCAAGGGCTGCAGCACCTCAGCTATATCACCCGTCCTAGTCAAAATCCTGGAACAATGGAAGATTCATCAACTTTACCCAGCTCTGTGACTTATCTGGGAATATTAAACCCCAAATGAGTTGCATGATGTACGCCCTAGCGTAATGCTGCACTGTGACCCCATCAGCATCGGCTGGCAACTCCTGAAATCTCTGAGACATCCATGGAAGCTTAAGGTGGCCCCCACTAAAATCCTCTACCAAGGGCACCTCACTTAACAACTGTAGGCAAGTCCCTGCCAAAAACCTAGGTTGCCCCCACCATCAAGCCCACCAATCGGCTTACCATCAATAGGAAGGCTGACCTAAACAAACATATCATGTAAGGTGAGAGTGGCCTCTCCCACTAGCAAATGGAATGTATGGGTCTCTTGCTGCCACCTCTCAACCAATGCTCTGATAAGTGGGTGGTCAAGCTTGATATAACTAACCCGATACAACCTGTAGAAACCGGCATGGATCAAGTACGAAACTATCTAAGGGGATAAGGGTCTGGCCCAACAAACATCATCGTTTCAGTGACAATGAAGCACTTGGGAATCCTGTACGCAAAGAAGTGAGACAATTAAAACAATATTTGATAACAACAATATTACTTTACGTAATTACAAGTAATAGCTATTCATAAACTGATGAGAATGCAAATGTCATATTTTTCTCCCGTAATGTTTAGTCTTTTATACTTATTTGGTGCCTAAATATACTCATTATTCTTATATTTTGATTTAGAGTGTTATGGAATGCCAAGGAAGAGAATCCTAGCTTAAAAGGGATAAATTCATAAATTGGATGAAGTGTTCGAAGGGCGTTCGAATGATCCAAGAGTGTGTTTGAACGGTTACAGTTGGTTCGAATGGTATGTCAAACGGGTTCACGCCAAGTTTAGGTTTGAAGTGCATTCGAAAGATACAGAGAGTAAATTTCCCGTTCGAAGTGCGTTCGACGCACCGTTCAAACGGTGATCCGGTGCATTCGAACGGTTTTATGGATCTGCAGATTTTCAGAAGCCTATAAAAGCTAGGATTATTTTATTTTTAAGGTTAGCATTTTTCAGATTATTCTAGGAGGAAAAAGCAGTAAAAGAACACACGTTTCTCTCTTTCTCTTTGACTTCTTCTTTGAGTTTTCTTTATGGCCCTGCGTGGCTAAACTTTGAATCTTGGTTAAAGGAAATGGAAACCTCGGAATTAGAAATAAACTGTGAGATCTAATTTATTTTTATTATTTGATTTATGCTTTGAGTATCAGATGTTCTTCTGTGCCTATTTTCATGATTGTCTCATTTAATTATTTTTAGGGTTAGCGTTTTTCAGATTATTCTAGGAGGAAAAAGCAGCAGAAAACACACGTTTCTCTCTTCTTCTCTGACTTCTTCTTTGAGTTTTCTTCATAGCCCTGCGTGGCTAAACTTTAAATCTTGGTCGAAGGAAATGGAAGCCTCAGAATTAGAAATAAACTGTGAAATCTAATTTGTTTTCATTATTCGATTTATACTTTGAGTACCAGATGTTCTTCTGTGCCTAGTTTCATGATTGTCTCGTTTAATTACTAGGAGGCTTACTAGTATATTATTCGTTGCAATCTACTGCTGAGTTAGATATCAAATCCGTAATTGTTTGATTCCTTTAATTTGTGAAGCAACTAAGATTTAATGATTTGCTGCGTTAGAAATTATTAGATCTTAGGAAGGATGCTTGACTAAATTAAATGCAACTGCTTGTGCTTGTGTTGTTTAGTTTCATCAATCTCTCTAATTTTTAAGGCTACTACTAGATTAAACCTTGTATGCTTTTCTTGGGTTATTTAATAGTTAGAGTTAATGAGATAGCTTGTTTTCTAATTAACTACGATTAAGGAAAAATAGAAAAATAATTCCGAGGGTAAATATTCAAAGTGTGAATTGATATAAGCGTGCATTGATAATCAGTTATATAATTCTGATGGTGGATGTTAACTTAGCCCAAGGTTTGTTCTTATGATTGATTTCGATACTTTAATCTGAATTGTTTCGTAGTTATTTTTATTAAAATTGTTTTCATTATACCCAAACCCCCCCCCTCTCTGTTCACATAGCATAAAATTAGGCTAGACACTCTCCGTGAGAACGATCCTTACTCGCACTACTCCATATTTATTTTTTAGGGGTATAGGTTTTATTTTTGGTTTCCTGCGATAGCACACCACAAACCTACTGCTCCCATATATCAGACGATCTGTGATGCACTTGTGAAGTGAACACTGATGGATCAATAGGTCCCAGTAGTCCAGTAACGTCTATATCCATAAATCATGTAATGTACAGGTATGATGGTATGTCAGTGATTAATAATGAAAGTAATTATAGACATTAATGCAGTAATTACCAAATATATAAAAAAAATTGATAACCATAAAGTATATTTAACTGTTGGACAATTAATAGCAACCAATGAAGAGCATTGGTCAAAGTCATGCATAACGATTATGTAAAAGCCGTAGGATAATGTTTATGACCATTAAATAAAAGCCGGTGGGCAATGTTGATTATCATAATGTAAAGACCATTGGATGTTACGATTGTCTATAAATAGGATGAACTATCATTGTGATCACTCTAAAATAGTGTGATTGAAATATGTCAGTGTGCGGTTGTGATGCAGTAATAATATTTGAAAGTCCGAGATCGATCCATAGGGAAGAGGTTAGCGCATTAAAAAAAAAAAAACTCACCTTAGGTCAGAACTCTCAAGAAAACACTCCAATAAAATAAAAAGAAAATTGTTTGAAGAAAGAGTTTGTGTTATCTAAACTAAACTATTAAACAATAAAATAAAATTTTGAAACCAATTAATTCAATTAATCGCTTCACCCAGAATTCCAATGAAGACTTTTATTAACTCAAATCATTGACTACATCGTGAGTCTTTGATTCAGAAGACTTAGTTAGAAAAAACAATTATTCTTTAAAAATTAAACGTAGAATAAATCAGGTTTAGAATTATAAATGCATACCAACAACTTGTTACCAAACATAATCAAACATCTAAATTTTTGTAAATACTACTCTAAATTGAATCAATTTTAGAATAAAAAATACATACCATCGATTCGTGCAGTATATATACTGAATATAGGTTCATGCATAAGTATTATCGAACATGGTCAAACATCTAGGTTTTCATAGATATCTAGGATTTGATTCCAAAGAATTAAGAAGAAGAAGAAGATTTAAACATTAAAATCCAATTTACCTCCATCGTTCATTCAAGATCTTCAATTGATTTTCACAATTGATCCTAAGATATAATCTAGTTCCTCATCACCATGATAGATATAAAACATGTATTGAAAACTGAATCTGATTGCAGGAATTGAATAAAAACTATGAAATCAAAACTATGGAGAAACTACTCTAATATACTCCTAAACTACTCTTAAAACCTAGAAAAAAAACGTAATAATAAAAAGCTCATTCAAATTAGGCCCAAATCTGCCTTAAATAGGCTGCAAAGAGTAAAAAAATCAGTGATGCGTTTGAATGCACAAATAGTGCCATTCGCATGTTAAGAAAATCGGTGTTCCTTTTGAACGTGAATAGTATCATTTGAAGTGAGTTTGAATGGTTACTGTTTACCATTTGAACAGCGTCAAAAAGCTTTCGAATGCACTTCAGACGGGTAGAATTGAATTCTTCTCGAAAAGTTACATGAAATCAATATATTATAGACCCCAGTAGTGCTTCTGGTTTGAGAAATATGACCTTCCAAAGTTTTAGCTTTGCTTGCTTTGACAACTTATATCACAGCTTTAGCAGCTTGTACTCTGACAGCATCCTCTTAAAACCTTTACCCAAAATGCATCTAAAGTCCTTCAATTTAAGCTCAAAACCTGTAAAAAAGCAAAATAAACTTAATTAATACTAAAATATAACTAAAAAGGCATATACAATCCTAAACTGAGGGTAACAAAGCATAAATTAAGGTATTATTATTGCACTTTTGAAGCGCAATCACACCCCCCCCCCCTCCAATAAGTTTTTTGTTAGTCCCTAGCAAAATACTAAAAGCCAAAAAGATGATCTCTACTTTCATAGGAGTCATAAGTGCATTTAGTGTATGTACCAAACTTTTAAACCCTTAGGATACCCCTAGTGGATGATTGATGTTTCGTGAGGCCTTGCAGTGATGGTAATCACAAACATTTATTCATGTTATGTGAAAATAATAAGAATACATGAGGCGTATATAACTCTATTTAAGAAAATTCTCAATTCTCTCTAAATTGTGAATCATGCAAGGTAAAGGCATAAAGCATCTAAGAAAGAATTACATAAGAGTGTACTAGCAATGACATATAACTCAACTCTCTCAAGATCATGCAATTATATTCTTTATGCTTTGATTCAAATCTCACTAGTCATACACTCATAAATAACATGAACACAAGGGTCTCTTAATGGAAAACTCATCAATAGAATAACTGTCAATGAAATATCAAAAGAGCAATTCCTATATCAAAAGCTACACATATGTAAGTCTATCGACTTGGCATAACTTCATGAAAAAATATTCACAGTTTAAGCATAAAAGAATTGACATGTAATGACTTATACTCAAAAGAATTATCAACTTACGTATATTCTAGATAACCTAAGGCCATGTGAAAGAAAAGTCATGAATGGAGAGAAAAGAAAGAGATAGTAAAATTCAACACGTGCATTGCGCACTACATGTAATGGTCAATACGCATACACTTCTAATTTTCTAACTTTTCAACAAAATTGTTCTTCTCTTTTTCTTTTTTTCAACCACTTCTATATTGTTTTTTTTTTTCTCCCCCCCCCCCCCCCCCCCCCCCTTTTTTTCCCCAACATATATATATTTTCTTCTCTTCTTCTTTTTTTTCAACTCCATACATCTGCCACTTCTACAAACTCTCATAAGCAATGATATCAAGTTCTTTATCATGGAAAGTATTTCAACTATGATTATGTTTTGTTTTTATTAGAGGATCATATGTGTATAAGTATCAAGAGAAAGTAACTAAAAATGAATGGCTTAGAAGGATTACAATGGCCTCAATCTAATATTTGAAATACATCAAGTTAAAATTCAAGAGAGTATAAGTGTCAATACCTCCAACTACTACCCAACATATAAATCAAAATCAAGTATAATGAAACTATTGAAAGAATTGAAGATCAATAAGATATCCTTGAGTATATATATATATCAACTCCAAAAGAAGATAAATTGGTTCTAAAACTCACAAGGTAAAATCTTTACCTTTTAAGGATATGCATGCACAAAATATCATCATAAAATTTCATATAGCAGGCTAGTGCATAACGATATAATCTTTCTCTTATAATGATTTTATGATAAAAACTTGCAATGCCTCACAATAATAACGTGAATCAACAATTAAGCTCAAATTTTGTCTAATGTATGACTCAAAATATCATTAACATCATAAGTGTATTGACATGAATATAGATATAGTTTTAAAAATAAAAAAATACTCTCCAACACATCCATCATGAATAATGACTAATCGATGACAACACAAATAAGTGTGTTAAATACACAAACCATGATACCCAAACCATAATATACTCAAACCTTTTACCAAAAAACTCAAATGTTTGAAAGATAGTCAATATAATGCAACACCTGAAACTAATTCATAAGACATAACAAGGTTTGAAATATAATAAACTAAGATAATAGAATATCAAGCACATAAACAAAATAACACAAAATATATCCAATAATGTGCAACCGAGTTTTAGAAACATAAGATGATATGCATATGAAAAAAATGACACAATATCTAAACTCTACCCCTCATCATCCTCGTTATCCCCAGCAGGCAGTGCCTGTATACGGTGATCCATATGGCAAACCAAAACCATCATCTGATCAAGTATACCCTGCTGAGCACGAATACGACCCTCTAGTATGCTAAGATGATTTGTATGCGCCTTATGTTCCATTGCTCTCCCCTCCATGGCAGCCTCAATCCTCTTAATCGCAAGTCCCTGGTGAATAAGAGTTTGACTCTGTTACTCTAAAATGACACCATGTGCTGCAAAAGTCTAAGATTGCTGCTCAAGTCTTGCAAAAAGAGTCTGAATACTCGGAATATGATCTAGATGCTACTTTGGCTGCTGTGCAAATGGAGGACCCTGTGCTTGCTGTTATGGTGGTGCAGCTTCTGGAGGTGGCTGTGGAGTAGGTAAATGACCCTCTGAACGTCTCACAGTTGATGCATCTATAGTTGACTACTGCTAAACATGAAGTAATCTAGGGATATGACCGACTCATCCTCCTGTATAACATGGGTAAGCAGACAACCGTAGGGAATAGCTCCCTACGCTCTAGGATGCTCATACTCAATGTGCAAAGCCATGAACATTTATTGCAGAAGATCAATAGTCCTACCCGTACCTATGACCTAAAGAGGAGATGTGTCGCACCTAGATTTTTTGTACTCGAGGAATACACACACAAGCGGAAAAAATACTGTACTCTCTCGTTAGAACTCATCCTCCTAGAAGAATGAGTGCGACTAGGTTTGAATTGAAAATTGATTTGAATAAAGTGCTAGTGAAAAACATTCGGAGTTGCCACCTAACTTAATTAAGGTGAGTTAGGTCACTTAAAAACTAAGCACAATCCAAAGACTACACTTAGGGTTTTTGAAAACGATTTTGAAAACACTTCCTCAAGAGAGGGTTTTTAAGAAAATAGGTTGTTTAGTAACCTTTAGAAAATATTTAAGCCCTTTTTGGAGAATAACTCCTTTTGGTCTTTCGAAAACAGTGATCCTAGGTTTGGAGGTTGGTTACGTGTAGGGAAGACGCACTAAGCCATCACCCTACCCTGCTCTTGCGGTACCTACATGTCTATTCACCCTAGATTCACCCATTAGAGTCTTTAACTAATACATTTACAAAACTATCCACTTTAGAAAAAGAAATGTTTAAAAGAATGATGCATGATATGTAATTACAAGAGAAGAGAGTTTGAAAAGAGATTTGAAAAGATAGATTTGATTTTGAAAGAAAGTTTTGGAGATTGGAAATACAAATTTGGAATTGGAAGTTTGAAATAGATCATGGAATTGGAAGTTGAAAAAAAGTTGTGACCGCACCCATGAGGGTTGCCTACGCATCCCTTTAGAGGAATCAGGTCAGTCATAGTTCAGATAAGAGTCCGATGGAAAATAGAAGGTTTGATTTGAAAAAAAAAAAGTTTGATTGGAAAAGGGAGTTTGATTTGAACTTAGAATAGCAAATTAAAAATTGGAATTTGGAATTGAAAGGATTGGACTGTGATATTTGATTGGAAGATTTAAAAAGATTGATTTTGAAAAACTTGGTTTTAGGAAACCTAAACTTAGGAAAGACGGAACTTAGGAAAGACTTGAGATTTAAGAAAGATTTGACTCGAATGTTGGACTTGGAAGATTAGGGAAAAATTGGATTTAAGAAAGGTTTGAATTAGGACAGTTTTCATTTTAAGAATGTTTTATTTTAGGAAAGTGTCATTTTAGGAAAGGTTTCGAGTTAGGAAAGTTTTGATTTAGGAAAAATTTAACTTATGAAAGTTTTGAAATTTTCGAAAGATTTGAATTTAAGAAAGGTTCGAATTTAGAAAGTTTTGACTTAGAAAAGTTTTGGATTTGGAAAGATTTAAAATTTGGAGAGTTTAGAATTTTGAAAGATTTGAATTTAAGTAAAGTTTGAAGTTTGAGTTTTAGAAATACTTGAAATTAGGAAAGGTTTGAGTTTAAGAAAGGTTTGAAAACTTAGATTTGGAAGGGTGTGGAATTAAGAATGGTTGGAACTAGGGAAGATTTAGATTTGGAAAGATTTCAGAGTTCAAGTTTTGGAAACTTAAGGTTTAGGAAAGTATGAGATTAGGAAGGATTTGAATTTGGAAGGATTAAGATTCCTATTTCCTAAATCAAAATATTGGATTTTGTTTCTAAAAAAGGTATTTTGATTTTGTTTCCAAAAACAAAGGATTGTATCTAGTTTCCTAAATCGGGAGATTGGATTTGGTTTCCCAAAGGGAAGATTGGATTTGGTTTCCTAAAAGGAAGATTGGATTTGGCATGCAATTGGAAAGATGAAGTTTTGAAAATCCTAGATTTTGAAAACTATAGTTTTGATGTAGAATATAGGTTTTGGAAACTTATGATTTAGATGTAAAAAGGAGATTTTGGAAACCTAGGTTTTGAGGCAAAATTGGAAATCATGTTTTAGGAAAGGAAATTAGGATTTCCTAATCGTTGGCTCTAAGGCTTGACTTAGGCTCTAAGGAAAGAGATTTTGGAAAGTAGAATTTTTGGAAAGAAAAGATTTTTGGAAGAAAGTCTAGGGAGTGTTTCTTGAAAGTGAATTTTGACGAGAGCATTTTTGGAAAGGAGTTTGAAAAGAGTTTTGAAAAATAGATTTTTGAAGGGAGTTTTTAGAAAACAATTTTGGAAAGAAATTTTGAAAAGGAGATTGAAGAGAATTTTTAGAAAATGTATCGGAAAAGAGATTTTTTAAAAAGCGAGATTTAAAAAGAGAGTTTTTAGAAAGTATATAAAATATCTCACTTTCCTAAAGCGATTCTAACCATAAGAAGGCCAGAACCACTCCATGATAGTGGTTTTGAAAACAACAATGATTTGAACATATGGACCATATAGGTCACTTTAAATGTAACACTTTTCTAAAGCCACCCTAACCATGAAAAGGCTAGAATCACCTTAAGATTGTGATTTTGAAAACAAGTTTTGAAGAAGAAGATTTTAACGCAAAATTTGAAAATGATTTTAATGCAAGTTTTGAAAACAAGTTGGAAAACAGATTATGGAGAGATGTATGATCATGGTATGCACAATGCGAAGGGGGGCGTGAACATACAAGGTTAAAGGCTTCACCACATAATCAAGGGGGCCGAACCCACGTGGTCTTCGGTTAGACTAAGAGAAAGCCCCCGACACGGTGACCTTCAATAGCCTAATCCCACACATGGACCGGAAAGTCCCTTGTTTCAAGCATGCAAGAAAGGGGGAAGAAGATGGGGGATTAAAATAGAAGAAAACCCAAGTGGGTTCGGAGAGAGAAGAGAGAGGGGGAAGATGCCTAAACATAAAGAGAGAGCCTACCTTGCGTCGGTTTGCTTTCTTTACTTTAATCTTCACTTTGCTTTTCGTCGTTCTTCGAGGGGCTTGTTATAGAAGAAAATCCAAGTGGGTTCGGAGAGAGAAGAAAGAGGGGGGAAGATGCGAAAACATAAAGAGAGAGCCTACCTCGCATCAGTTTGCTTTCTTTACTTCAATCTTTACTTTGCTTTGCGTCGTTCTTTGATAGGCTTGTCTTTATCTTCAGGAGCTTCGAGTTGCAGCATTTCAAGTCTTTAATGGAGGCTTTGGAGGCTAGTGTATGAGTGTATGAGAGTATATAGGAACTAGGGTTTGTGTATGGAGCCTAGGGTTTAGAAAACCTAAAGAAGACTAGGGTTTGGAGAGGCTATGAGCTTTGTGTATCGAAGAATAGGGTTTTTGGACTGAGTTTGCGAACCCTTTTCATGCTAGAGGAGGCTCTGTATTTATAGAGAAAGGATTGACCTAGCACCTATTGCAGTGGCACTAGGCAAAAGTTTACATTGGCGCCACTCCTAGTGTTGCCAGGCCATTTTTTGGCTTGGCGCTACTAGCAGTGGCGCCAGCCAATTAGGAAATGTTTAAGGTCGGCAAGCAACGTATCTTCAGATGATTTGGACGCTTGTACTAGTGACTACCATGTAATTTTTAGCCTAGCTTCACTAGGAGTGACTCCAAAAAGTCTGAGAATGATTTGAAAGGGCCGAGAATGGCCTGGAATGCCGAAAAGGGACAGGAACCCTTAGAACAGTGTCTCCGGGGTAGCAGACTTGAAAAATGTTGACAGGATTTGTTAGAAGAGTTGACCGGGCCATTAGGGGCAAAACGGTCAACTGGACCGAAAAACTACTGGGATAGACTCGGAATGTCCCGGAAGAAGACTCGATGTTTGGAACATTACTTAGAATGTTCTAAGAGGTTACCGGTTTGACACCTAGAGCCAGTGTGGTCAAAAGAGGCGACCGGCCCACCAGGGGCAAAATGGTCATTTCGCACCTAGTTTGCTGGGACTGGTTCGGAATGATTCGAAAAGGTAATGGAAGGTCGAGAATACTATAAAAAGCATTCTCGGGAGGTTACCGGTTTGATACCCAGAGCCAGTGTGGTTCCTGGGGCGCTTGGATGCCTAAGGGCAAAATGCTCATCTTGACCAGATTGTCTCGAAATTGGCCCAAAACTGACTAGAAGGCAGCTAATCATGCCGGATTGTCTTTAAGACAATCTTGGAAGGGTGGACTTATCATTCTGATGACTTAGGTACTTTCTCGAGAAACATGTCGGAAATGGCTCTAGGGACAGTTTGGTCATTTTTCACCGAAGTGGGCTAGTAGGCATCGGTGTTGACCTGGGTTTTGAGTGTTTCCGTCACTCTGACGGCGGTCTCGTGATATAGGGGTTTGTTGGCAATTCCCTATATCGACCTGTTTGCAAGTGTTTTCGCCACTCTGACGGTTGCAATGTTTACGAGTATTTCGTTACTCTAATGGGTCGCGATCATTCTAGAGACTGCCTAATCTCTGGAAGCTGCTAGGTGGATTTAGAGCCTGAGGAATCAACTTTCTCGAAAGGCATGCCGAAATAGACATTTCTGCATTGGTAGGCTAGCGGGCGCCAAAGGTGAACCATTCTGCCATCTCGGGGACTTGGGGTCTCGTCCTGATCGATGGGTTTAAAGGGATTTACCGTTCAGAAGAGTTCACTTGGAAACGTGTCGGATTGGATGGTCTTACCACCTCGATGAATCAACTTTCTCGAAAGGTGTGCTGAATTGGAATTGGAATTGGAATTAGAAAGGGGACTTACCGTCTTTGAAAAGACATGCCCATTGGAACTAGACCGAACATTGCCCCCAAAGGGAATTTTGGTTATTTTGCCTCTATTTGGGCCCAATGTGCCCGCGAAGTGATTGATTGACGGGATTAGACTTGAAAAATTGATTTAGATTGGAATATGTCCATATTGACGTAAATACAAATCTGGATGGACTGGAGACTGCCAAGTGGGCAAAAACGGGGTGCTTACAAGATGCTCTAAACCAATTCACGTCATTATAACGTGTGATAGGTGTTGACTCAAGGTTGATCCCTGTGTTGATTTTGATGATAACCAAACCTTGTGTTATTTTACTAATGCATTTACTTAGTGTGCAGATTAATAAAGTTTATTATTTAGACTTAAAATTCAACCTTAACTCTAATACATGTCAAAGTGAATGCACCACAAGCTCAGGATCTAGCAATGGATTCTAAAAGTTATGAAATGAACTCCAAGAGCTATGCAATGAACCAAACAGAGCATTGATGCCTATTTTTACTTTAAAAAAAAAACATTTGGATTTGAAGAGATTGAAGGTGTTCAAATAAGGCTTTCATCAAATATGCATAGGCTCAATGAAGTTGTCTTGCACTCAAAGGGATTGAAGACTTTATCTAGTGTGCAAAGATCAAATTCAAGATAAACTACTGAAAGTTGCTTGAGAAGAAAATTTGTCTTGACTGCATGATCTCTACAAAGAATCCAAGCAAAGAGTTCTTCTGAGATGTAAAGAATCAACAAAGACAATATATTCGAATAGACTTCATCAAGCTTACAAAAGTCTCATTGAATGATCCCAAAGAAGAAAGAAGAATTACTAGCAAAAAAAAAAGATCGACAAGCAAGCATTTTGAAGCTCTACGCAATAGAGAAAGCTTGGCATTGAAAGAGAAAGGTTTACAATGAAGGAGGAAGATTTGCAACAAAGAAGAAGAGATCAACATTGATTGAATGAAGCCTTGATAGTTTGGAAGTCAAGAAAAGATGAATATCAAATGATCGATTCAATCCAAATTTAATAGAAGATAACTTTGTTAAGTTAAAGACTTTGATTGATCATCATACCCAAAAAAGAAGACTCCTTGAAGGTCTTATAATATTATTGAAGATGAACTTGGTCATTGGAAGACAGAATGAAGATTTCTGGGCAATGAATCGACCCATGAAAATAAAGAGTCGCCTCATGAAGACAGAAGCAAAACCTTGAAGACCAAATGATCAATGAGCCGACCCTTGAATATAAAGAATCGACTCATGAAGATAGAAGCAAGAATTCTGTGCAAAGACTCGACTCATGGAAATGAAGAGTCAACCCATGAAGACAAAAGCAAAATAACTCGAAGACAGAATGATCAACAAGTCGACTCATGAAAAATGAAGAGTCGACCCTTGGAAACAGTGGACAGCATCTGTAAAATGCAGACTAGATGAGTCGACCCATTAAGCCTAGAGTCGACCCATGGGATATAACGACTAGTTTTTCTAACATTATAACAGACTGGACGTACATTAAATGAGCCCCAATAACCTCCAACTGATGAAATCAATACAAGAGTTTATACACAAACTTCCAACTGCATTTATACAACAAGAGAGACACGAAACAAACATCTACTGACTGATCAAACAGAAAAATTCTGAACATTCTTCTTGTCTTCGCTGTGTGAGCTTTTATTGTACAATCCACTCTTGTTAGAGAGTTTGTAAAATTATTTGTATTTCTTTATACACCTGTAAGTGAGAGTTTGAGAGTTCTCTTGTAAAAGAAAAACTCTTGTAAGTTTGAGTGGATCTTGGACAAAATCACTTGGTGGCTGAAGAACTTGGGAAGAAGTTCTTGTGTATATAGTAAGCTGAACACTTGGTCAATCAGCATCCATTTGTGATTGGAGATTATATAGTGGAGGAAGATTTCAAGGGGATCTTAGGGTGAGGACGTAGATCACGGTTTATGGTTGAACCTCGATAATTCTTAGTGTTCTTTTTATTGCTCTGTTTTCCATTCTTACTTTGATTACATTGCAATATATATATATATATTGATCAATGTTAGATTGATTAGATTAATTTTAATTAATCTTTATTGCTTTAAATTTTCGAAAAACCCAATTCACCCCCCCTCTTGAATGGCCTTTTTGGCCAACAATTGGTATCAGAGCTTGTGTTCCTATTTTAGGCTTAACATCCTAGGAATAGATCCATAGCAACCAATTTTGGAAGCTCTCCCGGTGAGGGTCAATCCACAAATAGACCACCTATGTTCAATGGCATTAATTACAATTATTAGAAAAAAAAAATTAGAATCTATATTCAAGCGGTAGACTATGAATTATGGAGACTCATAGTAAATG